>JAJOZX010007032.1:105000-231013 GCA_023014485.1 Bathynomus jamesi
CAGAGAACTTCCAGATTGCAAATCCATCATTTGAGGATCGTTGGCGTGCTTTAAACGAGTTTCTTTGAGCACTTTTGTAGCAGAGGTTTTGTTCGTTCAACTCTTCCATGCAGACCATCTTTCTCAATGGACGACGTACAGCAGAGAGTTATAGAAATCGATTTTAGACAGTGTTAATGTTTGGAAAAGATTACCTGCAGTCACTCGTGCATTCGCAGCAGCCATTCTTTCAATCCATCTAACTGTGCGTTGTGAAATCTTCCAAGATCGTCCACACCTTGGTTGAGTTTTGATTGCGCCAAAGCCTTTCCATTACTTTATAATTGTAGCAACCGTCGTAAATGGAATTCGAAATTCTTCTCCTATCTCCCTTAACTTTCCAGACTCATGTGCAACAATAACAGATCTCTTTAGCTCTGTAGACAGTTCTTTACCATGACGACCCATTGCTTATTAATGATTTGTACAGCCATCCGTCAACCATGAAGATTCACAGAGAAAATTCTGGAATTCAGAATTGCCAAGTACTGATAAAAATTTTAAATTCTTCAAGCCAAAGGTGGACACACAAAGTATTAACTAATTTTGTAAATAAATGTATGAAAACTTTTGCATTTAACTTTTATATTTTCCTTAAATTCTTTGATGCTTTACATTATTGAAGTTAAACTATTTATTTTTTATTTGTTAAATTTTTTTCAAATGAACAGTAAATTTTTTATAACTCTCCTATGATAAGGGCGAATATAACTGAAATATTTCTCTGTACGAGAAATTAGAAATTCAATCTAACTTAACCTAACCTAACTAAACTAACCTAACTAACCTAACCTAACCTTTATTAATTGTATTGTATTCTTCCAGGTTTGTGCGGAATCGCTCTTAAAGAATCCAATTAAATTAAGAAGTTATAACTGTAGTGGAAATCAATGAATCATATTTTACGAAACAAAAAATCAGTATTTCTAAATTCTCATTATAGTCTTATTTTTGAATTCTTTAATTTTTAGTTTATACCTCATATTTGAATAATGTCTTATTTCTACAAGTTAAAATGTATTATTCTGATATTTAATACATATTAACTGTATAAAAAACGCTATTTTGTATGTTTTTTGCGGGGGCCAAACCGAAAAGAGCCGCACTACTGTATAACCTTGGTTAACTTTGGTTTTGTTTCCGTCCGAATTGTTTATTCTGACAAAGGTTAAGCGTGTCACCACCTCAGACATACAGTTTAACATGGAATCCGAACTACGCCCCACCAGCAGCTCAGAGTCTTAACCACTAGGCTACCCAGGGTACCCATTCATTTACTAACCAATTTTTATTTTTTATTGTGTGAAAGGATGAACAGCTACATATATATATATATATATATATATATATATATATATATATATATACACACACGAAACATATGAAGTAGTCATTACATTTTTGAAGTTGATATATGTATTCGCTAAATGTAAAATATGATAATGGACGTCTGTGACAGTTGTAACTTCAGAATCGTTGAAAAACATCTTCCAACCAGTGTAACAAACTTGCGGTCAGCAGCTTGTAAAGATATCTCAGAGCGATCCATCAAAAGAAGGCTAAAAGGAGGAGGTTTCAAGGGATGCAAAGCTAGAAAGAAGTATTCGCTCTCTCGGGTCAACACCAGAAGAGGCTTCAGTGGGTACGGAACCACAAAAACTGGCTCTCCGACGATTGGGCGAAGTAACTTTGAGCTGAGTCCATTGAATATGACAATTTTAATGTTTTCAATTATGCCGAAGGCTGTTAGGTGCACCTTGAAAATTATCGCAGATTTAATTCATCTTTGTCAGAGGTATTTAAATCCTTCCAAGCTGTAAGGCGGAGAGTTGGGGAAACCTTCGAGCCTGATTGTTTAGTTCGAACTGTAAAGTTCGGAGGTGGAAACACCATCATGTGGAGATGTATGTCACCTGTAGGGGTGAGAAAATTGTTTCTTTGTAGGAACAGAAACAGCTTACATGGGTGTCCAACCATGTTATGTCAAGTTTTGAAGCCATCTATCACAAAATTATACCCTAATTCATATCATAGAGAAGTGATATTCCAACAGGATAATGCCTCGTGTCACATATCGCGAGCTACCAGAAGCTGATCAACTGCAACAGGGTATCACTACTCAATTTACCCCCTCAGTCCCACGACCTTAGTTGGATCGGGCACGTGTGGGCAGTATGTGGTAAAAGATCTGTGCCGACACCTGAAAGCATCTCGTCACCAATATACCCAGAGGAATTACTGCTGTAATTAGAACTAAGTGAAATGTTGCCAAGTATTAGATATTGCTTTCACAGTCAAATTAAATAATTTAATTAACCTTACTGTATCATTCATTCACCCTTTATTTTGCTGGTCGAGGCAACTCATAAGAATATATATATAAAATAAAACGAATTATTTCGTTTTGACACATTGAAATTTTATTATATTTTTGTTCAAAGAAAATTATAAAAGTAAAAAAAAGATCTCAGATAACTCAAACCGTCCCATTTTTGCCAAAATACAAATGGCTGCCACCGACTGGACATGACAGGTTTTGCAGTAAAACCAAGCATTTTACAACAAAATATTATTGGGATGACCTCAATTAAAATTGAAAGCTGTGTATTAGGTTTAATATTCAGTACAATTTGACTTTTTTTTTGTCGAAACCTATATTACAAAAATTTTTGGCTGCCCTGGTGCTACATATTAGCACTAAGAATTGAAAATGTTAATATAAACTGCAAGTAAAATGATTAATAAACGTTGCACACATATACTGTTTACATAGTGCACAGGACCTTACAAAGGATTAGACAATACATATTCCAAGAAACCAAAAGCAAAATCCTTCTTGGTCTCAATATTTAGCATTAAACTACGAGTTCTATTTCTGGCTCTGATAAATCCATCTCTTGCATCTAAAACAAATACAGAACTGGATGCTTCTGTAACAAGTTTAATGCATTGCCCTACACTCTGGGTATGGATCGGATAGTTTGGCTATAATAGAAAGTTTTCTTTAATAGTTGCAATCAGTAATGTATTCGAGACCACCATGGCCGAGACCGAGACCGAGAGCAGAAAAAAGGTCTCGAGACCGAGACCGAAACCGAGACCATATGCAATTTTTGTACGTATTCAATATTGTGTAATGCCTAATTCCTCAGCTCTGTATTTCACATTAAGGAATAAAGATTCTAAAGAGGTTATCAAGTGACAATTGCAAAATTTACTCATAATTTATTCACAAATTCATAGTTTGTGACATTTTCCAGCAGTTAACTGCCTACTTAAAACAAGATAAGTGTTTGTTGCATTTGAGGAACATCACAGTAATGTAGTCGAGACCACCATGATCGAGACCGAGAAGGAGACCTAAGCACTCGAGACCGAGACTGAGACCAGAAAAAATGGCCTTGAGACCGGTCTCGATTCCTACATCACTGGTTGCAATCGCCTTATTAGTTAGTTTCTTTGTGAGAAGTGGTTCAGTTAGTTTGATATCATCCCATTTGATTATCTGATCCAAGTTATCTGCATCACAATTGATTTTAGGGACCTTGACGTCTCTCGTTTTAACGTTTTCACCTCTCTCACTTCTCAGAGCCAGAATTTTCTGTACAGCTCTCTCACGTTTTTCTTTCGTGAACCAACCAGCATTGCTAAAAAAATGTTATTTGGGTGGACAAAGTACTCATTTAGGGTTATAAAGCACCTTATTTATTTTCTTAATTAAATACAAAACAATGAGGTTCTTTTTATAACCTTAACAATATTTGCTTGGGTGTAATCCAAGCTGGTGACCTCGAAGCAATTCGTATTACTCAGAAATATTATAGTATGCCTACTCCATTAGCTACTTTCAACCGGTGATACTGTATGACATCGTAAATTGTTAACCCAGCCTGTCATTAATAATCAATCATTGCATGAACTATTCACTAGCATTAAATTAGTCAGCATCACCTCATTCGGCTAACAATAGGCCCACTATAAATTGGTTAACCCTGGAGTGACTCGAACGGTATTTTACGTTATTTATTTACAGTGATCCTTGTGTTTAGCTATTACTGACCATTTCATTTTCTGCAGCCATATCAAATAACTTCTATGTAAATACGGTATTATAAATCCAAAGTGTAATTAACTTGGCCTATTTGCAAACAGTTACTTTCGTTTCGTGCGGTACGTTATTAACTAATGCCTTACTGCCTCGCGGTCATGTGCCACGGCACAATCACTACAATTTTCGAATTCCAGATTGCGTCCCCTTTGAGTCGAGTCTCACTGCCTCCTGACGGCAGGGGCGCGGCGACCCCTTGGAGAAGCCATCATTGGCATTGGGTCCTGCCCCGCCGTCACACCGATCGTGGAGAGACTCACGGAACTCACCACCGAGCATCTCAGGACAACACTCACCCCCCACCCCCCTAGCGCTGCAGTCAGTCCCAAATTCACTTCAAACGGCGCATTCTTTCGTCACCACCTCGTCCAAAAAATATTCAACGGTCCCTTTTTCGGCCATTATACGGTAAATCATTTGGCGGTAAACCTGACGACGCGCCCTATTGCACCAGCGAATTTTTTCTCAAGCACGACGTGTTTCTCTCCCAACTCCTACGGGAAAGCCAACAACAGGAAAACATTCCTTCAAGTAAACAAGCACGAACACACACGCATCCACGCAACAAAATGGCCGTACTGCAAAACAGACACTTCAGGCAGAGGGTTGGCGATCCCCTGCATTCTTCAGCTGTCTCTTTGCATCATTCAGTGGATTTACTACTCCTGCTTGTGTACTTGAACCACGTTCGCTTTTTTATTCCCCTTCGGCAGGAGCGCCCTCGACGAGAACAGCCACGCGACGAGTTTTGGGCATCGCATTCGAACTCAAACACAGTTCCCCCTGCCCCCTCGTTTCCTCCGTTCGTTCCTCATTGCTCCGCATTCCTGCCATACCCCAACACCATCCTCCTGCGAACTCCCACCCCATACAGCATACATCTCCATACATCTCCCGGCTCAGATACGACCCTTCACTCCTTCCTGTGTCAGGAACTCCGCGTCATACCAGGCAGGCGTCAAAACTCGGAGTGGCTTCATCAGATCTCCCAACAGAATAGTATTTCTTCTTAATATCGTTCCTTCGTCTCTGAGAGGGAACTACTGATAGAGGACCGACAAGAAATAGACTAACAAGTAGACAAACAAATTCTTTCTTCCACGTCATCATCAAACATCCTTAGAAGACACACGTGGTCAAGGAATCAGAAACAATGAAAACGTCTGTTTTGTCCCAAAAGGCCCGCGAAAGCAAGCCCTTATCAACTAAAGGACGCGTAGGAGGCGTTTCAAGAAATGCCCACGAAAGTTCCGCGTCACAGAGGTTGTATAAGCCAGTTTCCACTGATACAATTCCTCACTCCTCACTCACTCCCCACTCGCTCACTCGCTCACTTGTCGCTTGTCATTTTCTCGTCTTGGTCTCCACCTTCGTCAGCAGAAACTCGTCACGTCAACCGTCCTCCGGCTTCCCGCCGGAGGAGCGGCCTGCTGTTTCCTTCAAGGCTTTCGATTTATCGTCAAGTAAGACCTTCCGCCGTCAGCCTGCAGAAGCACTTCTTCGAAGCCCAGCGCCGTTTCGACTTCAGCCGTCTTCAGTCCCTCAAGCATCATCTCAACTCTACATGAAGCATCACTTGACGTAAACTATAAATCCTTCATGCAACAAACAATACCGCAGTAGGCGTTTCCATTGGCCTCTTCACCACACCTCAACCGGTTACCAATCATCCTCGAGAGCACCGGCAAAGCTCAACGCTACGAGAAAACATCCTCAAGGAAGATACAGTACGTGAACCTTCTACGAAGCTACAAGCCCAAATCACCTCACCTTGGTTCAGCGTCCGCCGCTTTACGGAAAGCGGCCGTCAACGAGAATCCAATAGGCCAGTGAACACTTCACCGTAAAGACCTCGATTTGCAGAACAACGGACGACAACGACTCCTCGAGCCAACAGGAATAGGTCCACCTTCTACACTCCTTCGCCAGAGGTATTCATCGTTTCTGGTAAAACAAGTGCGCCTTTTCTAACTAACTCTCGTGAAGCCTACATCAGCCTACCGCCGAACGGTAGGCTATACTCCTAACGTGTTTAATTAAGCGTTCTAACTGACTCTCGTTAAAAACGCAGTAGGCCTATCTCATAATCCAAGTGTCATTACAATATTTCATTGTGCATCAGACTAATTCTCTAATACAAACCCGCACTAGGCTTATTTCCTGTGCTGAGTTCAGGTGTCATTTCCAATACCGTAATCGTGAATTGTATCATTCTGCTATTGTGTTCTTTCATGCATCCATCAATATTTTGCATCCACTTATTTATGTGATTTATTTAAACATTTTATTATTGACGGCCGAATCCACTTACCGTATACTAAACGCACGTGCATTCTTAATATCATTACTAGGCCCATTCAATGTTCCATTTATGGGTAACTCTAGCCTGCGTCACCTATTCAGTGTACCAAAACGTACGTGCTTAATTTCTATTATTATTAGGCTGCAAGCATTTATTTCATGTTCATTCATGCATAACCTTTAGCCTACATAATCAGTGTGTTACGTATTCTATTCAGTATGTCAAAACATACGTGCTTAATTTCTATTATCACTAGGTTTCATATTTTATGTTGTGTTCCATTTTTGCATGCCATTAGCCTAACATAAATGAATGCATTACTTGACAATTAAGCTCTTAACCATTTCTCTTATGGCTAAGCTCCATGTCAACTTAGCATAACATAAAGGCTGTTAAATAATTGTTATTCACTATAATTACTGACAATCATTTGTTATTCACTGTGAACAAATAACAGATTTATTTTCTTAATTAAATACAAAACAATAAGGTGCTTTTTATAACCTTAACAATATTTGCTTGGGTGTAATCCAAGCTGGTGATCTCGAAGCAATTCGTATCACTCAGAAATATTATAGTAGGCCTACTCCATTAGCCACTTTCAACCGGTGATACTGTATGACATCATAAATTGTTAACCCAGCCTGTCATTAATAATCAATCATTGCATGAACTATTCACTAGCATTAAATTAGTCAGCATCATTTCATTCGGCTAACAATAGGCCCACTATATATATATATATCTTAACAATTGTTGCAGGCTCAGTAAATATTTAACCAACAACTTAATAGGAAGATACACATACCTTGCGTAATCTACTGTATACAGTATGGTCTACAATTAATAGCAAACCAAATTGGCCCATAATGTGTAATAGTGAATTGTGTTAGTGTATAAAGATTCTTTGTTGGTTTGAGTGTTGGAACATAATGCCTACAAATCATATTGGCAAGTGTCAACCATTTCAGTGAATAATAGGTCCAGGCTTTTGAATGGCAAGGTTTTGATCTACAGTTCCACTTCTGATTGCACAAATAATCCTATATAGATATTGTTGGGCAACACTTAGGTCATAAACAATATGATGGGGTAATTCTGACAATCTCTCACCATCATTTATAGGTTTGAACCTTACAACTGGATTTTGTTCACAGAAGTGAATAGCCTTTCCAATATGGCCACTGAATGTCTTCGCCCCAAATTAAACCGTCGCGTCTTTCAGTTCCACAAACGGCAGCCGCCGCTTCTGTCACAAGTTGAACACCTCGGTCCACGGTGGCAAGTTGAATTGTCATTGTAGCTCGATCCTGTGTTTTTTTTCCTTTCTCGTCTGACCTTGCTTCTGCCAACAACACTTGAATTATGTTCTTTGTTCACTAATCCAAGGTCTTGCATGACAGCGCTTAAAATGGATGTACCCGAACGATCTGAAATTCCATATCGATCGCGTAGGTGTGAACTCAGTGTCTGATTCGGAAGACCCAGTGTTCTGTTCGATTCTGAATTGGAAGAGCTTAAATTCTGAAAGTCTTGAGATGTACTGGCGCATGCTTCGTGCGCCAGTTGGTTGCCGACAACTTCTCGCATTCTACGCGCAGCTCATTTTTGCAGCTTTTTGGTGAACTTTACATCAATTCCTCAAATCGCTATTTTTCTTTCCGTTCGCGCTGGTCGTTTAGGAATTGTCTTTCTTATGCTGAAACACGACGAGCTTTCTCACATTTACAGCAGTTGGGTAAGCACTGGGAAGCAGCAATATCGAACAGTCAGCTTGTTTCGGACTTGACGTTTGTGCTTGGATTTGAAGCTTATTGTATTTGCGCTTTTGTAAAATTTCATCAAATTATAATAACCATTACGATACATTCGGACATTTTTTACCATAGTAGTATAGGATCAAGGATATTAAACGTTTTCTCCCGAAAACGTACAATGTACAACTGCAAGTGCTGTAACAATTTCTGTTACTGTCGGTTCTTTGTTGGTAGGCAAAGGTTTCTTCTCCAGCTTGACATGCAAAACTTAAGAAACAATATCCACAAACGAAGGCAAAACAGCGCACATGCACCAACCATTGTTTACACTGGTGGCTGAGTGTTTCTTTGCAATTTACCTAGTACGTTTCACGAGTCAAATAATGTTAGATAATCCGGATCAATCCCAGAATAGGCACCTGAAATCATTTTTAGGTGCTTAATCTGGGATTGAGGCAAAACACAGGTGCTTAATCTGGGATTGAGGAGAAAAAATATAAACAGTTTTTAGATATAATTTCATTGTTTTTATCAATATTTGAAAAAATCAACTCTAACCTAACCTAATCTAACCTAACCTAACCTATCCAATAATTCAAAAAGTAGTAATACCCGGAAGTGTCATACATACAGACCAATGGAAAGCGTACAGAGATTTGCAGCATCTTGGTTATACACACAAAACAGTAAACCATTCGGTAAATTTCGTTGACCCAGAAACAGGTGTGCATACACAAAATATAGAATCTTATTGGAACAAGCATAAATCAATAATCAAAACCATGAGAGGATGTCGTCGTGAATTATTAGAAACATATCTATACCAATTTATGTGGCAAGATAGATTTGCTTCAGATGGATTCAGAAACATTCGGGTTCATATTGCAGGAATTTATAATATCTAAAATTTTTCTTTATTCATTAAACCACTTTAAACCTTTTATAACTTTGCCTTTATTACATTTGTAATAAACTTTGTATGAACAATAAATTTTGTAATCATCAGTTTTTTTTTATTTAATTCCTTGCAAGGTGCCTATTCTGGGATTGAGGTTGAACGCAGGTGCTTCATCTGGGATTGAGGTACATGAGGTGCCTATTCTGGGATTGACCCGATAATCCTGCAAAACGAACAAAACTCACAGTTGGCTTGCAGTTAAATCTAGGCCTAGGCCGCCTCTGATTAAGATTAACTCAAGACAAACCAAAACTGCAAATTACTATCTGACTACTTAGCCTGTACTGTACCTATTCTAGCCTACCTGAGGATTTAGCCAAAATATTCACATTAAGCGAAACATTGCGTCAGTAACGTTGTAATAGTCTTAAGCTACATCAAACACCTTTAAAAAGTTTGAATTAAATAAAACTAACGTACAGAATTTATAGTAAATTTGAATTTAGGTAGAAGGTTATACCATATACAGAATTTCGGGTTTTATAAAAATTAAAAATAATTAGCCAGAAAAAATTGGACAAGTTTTTAATGCGAAAGTCAGTCTTGCTTTCCAAAATATTGACTTACATCTTGTGCAGATTTTAAAAGACCGGCTAAAATTTAAATATTTAAAATAAGAACGTGTGACATCATAGATTTCAAATTCCATGCGACACCTCTAAATTACCTTGAAATTAAAAATATTTTACGCTAAATATACAGAACAATATTCGGATCACCTGAAGATCAGGGGCCTTTTCCGAAATTTGGACTGTTTCCGATTTTTTTTTAAATAAGATATTTAATGGAGATTTTTACGCTGATTTAAAAAATGTAAGTATTTGTTTGGGAAAATGAGCAGTTCAAAAGTTATGTTTGTTATCGTAATTTTGTATGGGCTATAATGCCCGGTTAAGTTAATTGAATGCCAGGTTAGGTCAACTGTATGCCCTTGACGATTGGTTAGGTTAAGTTGACATTCAGTTGACCTAACCGGGCATTCAATTAACTTAACCGGACAGAAAAATAACGGTCGAAATCTATTCACACAAATACTTAGTGACATAAGCCAGTATTACTAAAGAATACAATAACTCTTGTATTAGTTTTCAGTTGTGTTGTTATAGTTTTTGACATAATACAAAATTACAATAACAAACAACTTTTGAACCCCTCATTTCTCCATAAAATTACTTACATTTTTTAAATCAGCGTAAAAATCTACATTAAATATCTTATTTTCAAAAACATCGGAAACAGTCCAAATTTCGGAAAAGGACCAGATCAGGGCCCCCAGCCTTCGTTAGTTAGCCTTTAAGGCTAACTAACAAAAATATTACGACTTAACCTAACCAATCGTTAGTTCAACCGTACGCCCTTGACGATTGTTAGTTAGCCTCATAAGGCTAAGTAATGAAGGCTGGGGGGGCCTGATCTTCAGGTGATCTCAATATTCAACTTTATCAACAAGTTTGACCTTCGAAAGAATGAACATTTTGGGCGGAAGCCAAACCAAGGTTACCAACCAAGGTTATATATCGTGAAATCTTGCAAATGAGGCTAGATGCTACAGAAGGGTCGATACTGAACCTTCGTTCAAACCCTCATAAAGTATCACATACATACAATTCTGTATATATATATATATATATATGAAAATTATTTCACGAAGGTAACACGTGAAAAATATTTATGATGAATAAAACCACGAAGGAAAGGAAACACAAAATGGTGCTCAAGCGCTTTCGTCTAATGACATCCTCAGGAACACTGAAGTACATAAAAAGGTTAAGCCTATATATAGGTTACAGAAAGAAAAAAAGAAAAAATAAATAACATACATACACACACACACACACATATATATATATATATATATATACATACATATCTATATATACAAATACATACACACATACATACATACATATATATACAATAAACAGAGAAGTAAAAATAATAAAAAAAAAAAAAAATTATAAAAAAATTAAAAATTAAAACCTTAAAAGATTACCAGTGAGGCGTACAGATTTTGTAAGGAAAAATATCGATTTTTAGCACAAGATCAAATGGATTATAAAAAATGCAAATTAAAAGTTAATCGATTTTTAGCACAAGATCAAATGGATTATAAAAATACAAATTTATACTGTCCGGGTTTTAACACAATGCTGCCTATGGTCAGGTTTCGATATATATAAAAAAATAATAAAAAAATAAAATGCAAATTAAAAGTTAATAAAGTAGAAAACAAGTTTACCAAAGATTTAATGTTTTACACTTCTTATCTATATCTGTTTTAAAGGAATTCAACATAACAGGATCGAGTTGAAAAAGACCTTTGCTTATGTTGAAGTTATTTGAAAGTTGGATAATGGCAGACTCAAGAATATTTCTATTAACAATGTTGCTTGAATGGAATAAAACTGAAGCATTATTCCAATCAATACAGTGGGCTAACTCTGACAAATGGACAAAAAGGGCACTGGACAACTGTCCTGTTCTAACGGAATATTGATGCTGTTTTATACGTATGTGCAAATCCTTTCCCGTCTGACCTATGTAAAAGGAATCACATTGTTTACAACCAATTTTGTAGATAATGCCTGAATTATTGGTAGGGCTATTTTTTACTATGATATTTTTCACAATATTGTTATATGAAAATACTACATTAATATCCAAAAGTTTAAGTACATTAGCAATGCCTAAAAAGCCCGGGAAAAATGGAAGTACTAAAATATTTTTTGACAAAGTACGAGTGTTAATATTGACACGATAGAAAGTTCGTTTTGCCATGTTGAGACAAGATTCCATAAACGCAGATGGATAACACAAATCACTTCCAATACCGTTGATTTTTTCCAATTCGGCATCGATGTATTCCGGACTGGCGATCCTAAGGGCGCGGAGAAACATTGATGAAAATATGGCCTTCTTAGTGGGGTATCATGTCCCGAGTAAAAGTGTACGTAGGACAAATTGTTTGTCGTTTTCCGATAGATACTAAACTTAAAACCTGGGCTTTCCCTATGTACACGCACATCCAAAAATGGGATTGAATTGTCTTGCTCAACTTCTAAAGTAAACTTAATGGAGGGGACTTGATCATTTAACTGAAGGAGGAAGCTATCCAGGTCACGATTCATGGGCCAGATACACAAAATATCGTCGACGTACCGCAACCAAGGGATGCCAACCCCCAGGATTCTCGGAATATAGGTAATTTCGAAAAACTCCATATAAATATTGGGCTCGGTGGGCTCTATTACTTATAAACTCTCCAAATGGCTTGTCAAAGTCTTGTCCCCATTCTCGGAACTATCTCTGATTCACATGTAAAAAATTCCATGGATCTTACGGAAAAATTGAATAATGCACGTACTGAAACTAACGATAAATTGATTAGTTTTGATGTTTGTTCATTGTTTACAAAAGTGCCGATTGACGATATGCTTGACTTCTCTCCCAAGAATTACATAAGTATGACCTGCCACTACCTTCACACATTGTTTTGGAACTCATTAAGCTTTGCATCAAAGACTGTAAATTCACTTTCAATAACGAGTATTATCAACAAGTTTTTGGGATGGCTATGGGCAACCCTTATCGCCCCTCCTCTCCAATATTTATATGGAGTTTTTCGAAATTACCTATATTCCGAGAATCCTGGGGGTTGGCATCCCTTGGTTGCGGTACGTCGACGATATTTTGTGTATCTGGCCATGAATCGTGACCTGGATAGCTTCCTCCTTCAGTTAAATGATCAAGTCCCTCCATTAAGTTTACTTTAGAAGTTGAGCAAGACAATTCAATCCCATTTTTGGATGTGCGTGTACATAGGGAAAGCCCAGGTTTTAAGTTTAGTATCTATCGGAAAACGACAAACAATTTGTCCTACGTACACTTTTACTCGGGACATGATACCCCACTAAGAAGGCCATATTTTCATCAATGTTTCTCCGCGCCCTTAGGATCGCCAGTCCGGAATACATCGATGCCGAATTGGAAAAAATCAACGGTATTGGAAGTGATTTGTGTTATCCATCTGCGTTTATGGAATCTTGTCTCAACATGGCAAAACGAACTTTCTATCGTGTCAATATTAACACTCGTACTTTGTCAAAAAATATTTTAGTACTTCCATTTTTCCCGGGCTTTTTAGGCATTGCTAATGTACTTAAACTTTTGGATATTAATGTAGTATTTTCATATAACAATATTGTGAAAAATATCATAGTAAAAAATAGCCCTACCAATAATTCAGGCATTATCTACAAAATTGGTTGTAACAATGTGATTCCTTTTACATAGGTCAGACGGGAAAGGATTTGCACATACGTATAAAACAGCATCAATATTCCGTTAGAACAGGACAGTTGTCCAGTGCCCTTTTTGTCCATTTGTCAGAGTTAGCCCACTGTATTGATTGGAATAATGCTTCAGTTTTATTCCATTCAAGCAACATTGTTAATAGAAATATTCTTGAGTCTGCCATTATCCAACTTTCAAATAACTTCAACATAAGCAAAGGTCTTTTTCAACTCGATCCTGTTATGTTGAATTCCTTTAAAACAGATATAGATAAGAAGTGTAAAACATTAAATCTTTGGTAAACTTGTTTTCTACTTTATTAACTTTTAATTTGCATTTTATTTTTTTATTATTTTTTTATATATATCGAAACCTGACCATAGGCAGCATTGTGTTAAAACCCGGACAGTATAAATTTGTATTTTTATAATCCATTTGATCTTGTGCTAAAAATCGATTAACTTTTAATTTGCATTTTTTATAATCCATTTGATCTTGTGCTAAAAATCGATATTTTTCCTTACAAAATCTGTACGCCTCACTGGTAATCTTTTAAGGTTTTAATTTTTAATTTTTTTATAATTTTTTTTTTTTTTATTATTTTTACTTCTCTGTTTATTGTATATATATGTATGTATGTATGTGTGTATGTATTTGTATATATAGATATGTATGTATATAATATATATATATATGTGTGTGTGTGTGTGTATGTATGTTATTTATTTTTTCTTTTTTTTCTTTCTGTAACCTATATATAGGCTTAACCTTTTTATGTACTTCAGTGTTCCTGAGGATGTCATTAGACGAAAGCGCTTGAGCACCATTTTGTGTTTCCTTTCCTTCGTGGTTTTATTCATCATATATATATATATAATATATATATAATAAATATATATATATATACATATATATATATATATATACTGAATTTTAGCATTATCCCCATCAAGAAAAATAATCTTTTATACATAAAAGGGGTATTTTTCAGAGGAAAATCCGTTGGCGGGAAGATTTTATTAAATTGTGAAGAACAAATCAAGTTTGTTCTGCTTTTTATGTATGGAAATATTTTTTCCGATAACATTATTAATTACTCTTTTCTTTAAAAAAATGATTGAAAATGTTGAATCTTAAAGAAATGTATATGAATATTACAGTTTTTTGCAATTGAAATGGAACAAAACATACAACAAATTGACAAGGTCAAACATTTCTGATACAGTTGTGATAAATTCGACAGCAAAGCACAATATTTAGGCAAATTATAACACCTTTTACGTATCGCTTTTACCTACCTTTTTACGTATCGCTAAATTTAAAAGATAATCACACTGGAAGTGAACAATGCTCTTTTAAATATCGACATTTTACGCAATGTTCGTCGGTTGACAAACTTGAAATGAAATCACGAAAGGTTAATATACATCAACAATTATAACAATATATTTAACACTTTTCAAATACGATCGTTACGTTACATAAACATTAAACATTTAAGAATCGTAAACAGTAAGGTTATAGATACATATATAGTGTAGTGGTTGGCATTGCTGACTGCGAATCAACCGGCACCGGGTTCGATTCCTGGCAAAACCAGGAAATTCTGAGCACCTGTGGTGGGTCGTAGTTCGGATTCCAAGTGAAGCTGTAGGTCCAAAGTGGGGCAACAAGTTTGACCTTCGTCAGAATGAACAATTCGAGCGGAAACAAAACCAAGGTTAACCAAGGTTAATATATATATATATATATATATATATATATGCGCGCGCGCAGCGTGTGTATGTGATGAATTTCACGCTGAAACGCGTGAAATTAATAAATGGTGCACAACTACAGGGAAAAATGAAAAGCGATTCCAAGGCTTTTTGTGTATTTAACAACACACCTCACCATTGTTATAGCTTTCATTAATTTTTTCTGCCTTCTGTGGAAGTATAGTTATACTGACGTGGTGGCATTCTGAAATTCGCGTTCAGCCACCTTATAAAAATCTGGTTAGTCGAGTATAGATAATCCGATGAAAACTCATGTTGCATTCATTCACTTTTGATTGGTCCACGTTGTTTAATGTAGGTGTTATCATGAATGTGTTTAATAAATAATGCAACAATTTTGCTCTACAAATTGATATGATTATTGACAAACGTGTAATTGTAATTCTCAAATAGCCATTTAGTTTCCTTCATAATATCTAACAAAATACTACTTTGTTTATTTATACTGCATACTGTTGGAACAGTTTGCATGTTTGTCACATCTATTTTGTCGATAGTCTATTTTCACAATTTTGTGCCAAAAACATCGATGCGTTGATAAAATGAACTAAATGTTGTCGAAAGCATTTGCAGTTTGTTCCTCCGCATTTGTAAAACATTGTATTTTCAGGTACTTTTACCGAGAATGAGTTTTAATCAAGTATTTTGTAATAATAATGACACTATGCGTTGGTTTTCCTTTTACGTTCACATTTTACTTCACATTCTACGTCTTCTTTGTCATCTGAATCGCTTTAATACAATCTGTCAGTCTTTCACTGATATATTTCCCTTATTTATATGCGTAGAAAATTCTACACATTTGGATTTCATGTTGTACTGCTTATAAGAGACACACTTCTTCATATCTCCCATATTTCCTGAAAGTTGGGTAACTTTGGAATCCTGAATTTTCTATCAGAAATATTTTAAAACTTGGGTTTGTAATAGTTTTTGAGAAGATTGCTGCGTTATTTGTCCATATTCTTACCTTCGCTTTTCATATATAAACTGTCAAGAAGGTGCTGGATAAGTTTCGGCATACCAAGTTTATAAAAACTTCAGCAATATAAAATACATGCAGAAACATTTTAAGATTGAAGAAATAAATTTAAAAGTCGTTTAAACTCTGAATTATAATAAAATATAATCATAAAAATATGTATATTTTATTTCATTCCTGACAAATATGAAAACTGGAAAACTGGTTCTCAACGGAGTACATATATACTAATTACGACCAAAATATACTCAACGTTCGCTGCATGTGGACTTTACTTTTGACCTACAGTAAATCTGCTAAAATTGAATAATTGTTCTCTAAAAAAAAATCTCCCTGCAGCGGCTTCGCGGGTCTGTAAATAATTAAGTTCATTCCTCGCCACGTAAATTACATTGCGCTAAAAATTATAACCTCCTGTTGAACTTCGGTGACCCAAATTAATTTTTTCCCTCGGATGGAGCCCAACCCATTTACCGAATTTGGTTAAAATTTAAATGTCTTTCTTACCTCTCAACCTCTTTTCTCTGCTTTGCAACAGACCAGCCGGTCTGTTGCTGTTTGGTGTCATTTGTATTCCTTCGTAAAATAGATTCAAGGATTGATGAGTTCTTTGGTTTTGTTAAAACACACACACACACACACACACACACACACACACACACACACACACGAGCAGATGAGATATGATGCTACTATCCCCTTTTCTTTGCATGAACATTGAACTCGCATGATTTTGCATAATACAAAAATTGTCCCCCACCAGGGTCCGAACCCAGAATAAAAGGTGAGAGTGGTACGACAGGAAAAAGTTAACACAATCTGTCATACACTTAAACAACCTAGGAAACGCATAACACTTTCGCGTCCAGAGACATTTTACACGTTAACTATCCAGCACTCGAGGTAATGACCAACACTTCATTCAAATTATCTGGTGCAACGTTGGAGCCCATAAATAGAATATCATGCATGACACGCGCGATTTTTGCATTATGAAAAATCGTGTGGCGGGAGGGTTAACGCGTAAAATGCCTCTAAACGCGAAAGCATTATGTGTTTCCTTGGTTGATTAAATGTATGACTAGTCCTGTTAACTTTTATCTTGGTGTAGAATAGTAGCTAGAGGGGGAGGGAAGGGGGGGAGGGGGAGAGTCAATATAAATAAACAAAGAATAAAAAATAAAATAAAATATATAGGTTATAAATATGACGTCATACCATAAACTTTAGCGACCACCATTTTAAAAGATAAAAACAGCAAAATAAATTGAAAGTATGTAAGATTTAGAGACCACCTTATGTAATTCAGCAGGCTGACTCATTGCTACTATATAGAGTGGGTAAAAATGTAGACGGAAATGTTTGGTAGGATGACTTCACGAGGTTCTCACGTATTTGAGGGGGAAGGGGAGCATAGCCTCTCAGGGGAGGCAATAGCCTCCGCAGGGGTCCCAAGGGCTATACCAGGAACCCGGATACAACAAGCCCGCGGGCATTCGCCGCACAACCACACACACCCACAGCACGCTCATGCCGTTCCGCCTCACGCCCACACCGATACCCGCATCTTAAAAGCCCCTGTCCGTTCACGAGTCCGGGTTTGTTTGTTCCTTTTACGAAACCTTTAAAATAGATAATAATAAAAAGAGCACCTGTAGACAAACGCATGTTCCTTTACTACCTCTCTCTCTCTCTCCCTCTATCTATCTAGCTATCTATCTATGTACCTAATTATCTATTCAAAGTTTTAAATCGCCTCACCAAAAGATATGCAAGGATCGAAAAAGAACAACAGGTAGCGGTTCTGTCCCCAACCTATCGCAAAGCTGAAGAGGAAGTCTTTCTGCTCCTACGAGGCTATGCTCTCATCTTTGACTTTAAGTAACGATCAAATAAGATAGAAGGGAGAGAGAAAAATATATATATAAATGTGACGTCATACTATGAACTTTAGAGACCACCATTTTAAAAGATAAAAAAATTAAAAAATTTGAACGTATATAAGATTTAGAGACCATCTTATGTAATGCAGTATGCTGACCTAATGCTACTATGAATATAACGTATAGTTACCTAACCTACCCTATACACATAGGTGCAATAGAACTTCAACAACTAAGGCGTGTTTACGACACCGATGTTTGCGGAAGAATGACAAAAATTGCGCTTTTTTTTCATAATAGGCAACTGTGTTTATATGACTTGACTTACTTGACTTGACTTATGTCCCATCTGGAGGTCTCCAGGTTGGGTCCCGTCTGATACGTCGATACTTTTCCCACTCGCTCCTGTCTCTAGCCAGATCCACTCGCTCTCGCCAGCTTAACTCGCTGCTCTCTCTCTCCACCGTCTTCAACCATGTTGTTCTAGGTCGTCCTCTTGGTCGTGTTCCGTGAGTTCTTGCATACAATAGTCTTCTTGGCAGCCTTCCCCCTCCATACGTTCGACATGACCAAACCATCTTCTTTGTGTGTCATTGGTTCTCTCGACTATGGTGACATTCATATCTGTTATGTTTCTGACGTGTTCATTTGTTAATCTGTCATACCATCTTATGTTACTGATTCGTCTCAAACAGTACATTTCGAACGCAAGTAGCTTTTTCTTCTCTTTCTGTTTTAATACCCAACTCTCTGACCCATAAACTGCTGTTGGTAATACTATTGCTTTGTATAGTCTCACTTTCAAACTTTGAGATATCTTTCTGTCTTTCCATATCTTCGAGAGTCTATTCATTGCTACATGTCCAAGCTTCAATCTTTCTTGCACTGTACGATATGTGTCTCTATCTTGTGTAAACCAAACTCCCAGGTATTTAAACTCTTCAACCTGTTCTATTCTTCCTGTTGTTAAATTCACCTCGACATCTTCTCTTGTTCGTCCGAATTTCATCACTTTTGTTTTATTTACATTTATTTTTAGATTGTACTTTATACACTCTACTTCCAATAGACTAGTCATTCGTTGTAGTTCATCTACGGATTCGGCCATCAGCACAATGTCGTCTGCGTACCGGAGATTATTAATAGTTTCTCCTCCAAGTTTCGGACCCCCCTCGAAGTCGCCCAATGCTTCGCTCATCACCATTTCTAAGAACAAGTTAAAGAGATGCGGTGACAGCGGGCATCCTTGGATAACTCCACTATCAGTCGAGAAACTCTCCGTCGTTATTGGTCCCTTTTTGACTCTAGCACATGTGTTTCCATACACTCTTCCTATAGTGTCGACTATCGACTCCTCAAATCCATATCGTCTCAGTACTTGTTTCATACCATTTCTCCATACCGAATCATATACACACACATACATATGTACATATATACATACATACACACACACACCACACACATATATACATATACATATACATACACACACACACGAGGGTAATTCAATAAGTATCCGCACTTTTTATTTTCACAATTTTATTTTCACATCTGATAGGTTATAAACACATCACTTCTCAACATAGTCCCTGTTTCTCAATACACGTAGTCCAGCGATCTACAAGCTTCCTAATGCCATCACAAAAGAATGTTTTTGGTTATGTGCTAGCCAGTCATGCACGCCTCCTTCAGGTCATCATCGCCTTGGAATTGCTGACCTCTCAAAAGCGTCTTTTAGTGGTTCAAACAGGTAAAAATCCGAAGGTGCCAGGTCTGGACTGTAGGCTGGATGGTCGAGAACTTCAAATTTAAGTTCTTGAAGGCATTTCTAGTCTGTGCAGCGGTATGAGGGCGCGCATTGTCGTGTAACAGAATAACACCTTCCGACAAGCTCCCGTTGCAAGGAAGTTCAAAGCGCAGCCGTCAGCGGGTAAAGTTATGCTAACACTGTTTTGGGATACACGAGGCCCTATCCTTGAATATTATCTAGAGCGTGGAACTACAGTAACAAGTGCATCGTATTCTGTCATGCTTCGGAATGAGTGAAAGCAAACAATTCGCAAAAGGGAGAGGGAGATTGTCGGAAGGTGTTATTCTGTTAGACGACAATGCGCGCCCTCAGGAAGCTTGGAGATCGGTGGATTAAGTGTATTGAGAAACAGGGAGACTATGTTGAGAAGTGATATGTTTATAATCTATTGGATGTGAAAATAAAATTGTGAAAATAAAAAGTGCGGATACTTATTGAATTACCCTCGTGTGTATATATATATATATATATATACATACAGGGGCGTAGCCAAAATTTCTTTTCGAGAGGGGCTAATCTATATATATATATATATTAATATATATATATATATATATATATATATATATATATGATACAAACCCACAAGGAAAAAGAAAAATTATTCCAAGGCTTTTCGTGTATTCAGAAGTACACTCGTCACGGAATGTACTACTGAATACACGAAAGGCCTTCGAATCATTTTTCTTTTTCCTTGTGGGTTTGTATCATCATTCATTTCACGTGTTTAATTGTGAAATTCATTCCATATATATATATATATATTAAAGTGTGTAAATGAGTAAAAATACATTCCTAAATGTGAAAATAAAAACCCACTCTAATAGACAGAGTTTATTTCCACGACAGTTTCGACGCCCACTGGCATCCTCCTCGGGTGGATACAGAAACACGAATGAACCAAAACAAGAGGGAAAAACAGTCCAGGGACCGACCGTTAAGAAATTCGCACCTAGGTTAGATCCCTTCTCCCGACACCGGAAGGGCATTTTCATTAAGTACATTCGCGCAAATTTAAAACTATCTTCCTGTTCTAAACATACAGATTCTATTATATTTTTCTTACATAATTATTGAATTTATTATTAATTTTATTACATTTAATATGCATAATTATTTATTACAGAAATTATAAATTTATTAACATTGGTTATTACATTATTGTTTATTATACAGAACTTATAAACCGAAAAACGAATGAAAAAAGCCGATTAGGAAACAATCCAGAGAAATTCGCACCTAGGTTAGATACCGTTCTCCCGACACTGGAAGGGCCATTTTATACAGGGTCCGCTTATAAGTACATTCCCACAAATTAAAACTATCTCTGTTCTATACATACAGATTCTAATATTTTGACATAATTACTGCATTACATTTTTTTAACATTTATTATTATTACCTTTACCCTAATTATTAAATTTATAATATTACCTTTATTATTACATCTGTTGCATTTATATTTATTTCCACATTTATTACTTCCATTATTACATTTACTAAAGGCGAGTAAGGAAACATTCCAATCCAGAGACATTTAAGAAATTCACACTTAGGTTCGAACACGTTCCCACGACTCCGTAAGGGATTTTTTGACCAAGAATCTCATTAAAGGGTCTAACTTATAAGTACCTTCGCACAAATTAAAATTATCTACTTTTTCTATACACACAGATTCTATTATTTTTCTTTTGACATAATTATTACATTTATAAAGTACCTTACTTGATTCCCAATCTATAGCATGATTATTTTGGCTGGCGTGATAAAAAATGGCATTATTAGTATTTGCTGGACCCGGAAAATTCCAAGATTTGGAACATTTTTAAGGATTTAAAATATCCCGAGTGGTTTATCAGAAAGGCGTATTTTAAAGCCATAAAATCTTTTTAGGCCCCTCGGGAACCTTCAGTTAACCAAAAACAATATGTGAGTTTGCCTTACATTGCCGGCTTAGAAAGAGTAAAACCGTTGACGAAAGATTTTAAGTTTGCTTTGGCGTTCAAATATTCGTCTACCGTGAAAAGTAAATTGGTTAGGAATAACGTGGCAAAAGAGGAACAAGCTTGTGTCTACAGCAGTGTTTCCCAACCGGGGGCCATGGCACATTTGAAGGGGGCCACAGGAAAATGTTAAGATTTAGAGGGGCCACAGACTCCATGAAGGGGGCCACAGGACTCAACCTATTGAAGCCTAAATTATAGTTAGGCCAATAGATAATTTTAATTTATGTAGTTCAATTACATTTTAAAAAATTATTAATATATATATTTTCCTTTTTTTTAGATATTTTATAATAGAATTTGAATTTATCTGTAAACAAATATTTTGCATCTTACAAGCTTATTGTGCGGCGCACTCCATTGTGCGCTTGATCGTTATGCGCCTGGCAGCGTTGTTGACTTGATAAAAATACTTCAGGTTGAAATCCTTACAGTCTGTTTACCACGTGGATCGTCGCTGTAGTGTGTAAGTAGCTCTTATTTGTTTACCTTAATATTGCGAAGTTGTAGTAATTTTACTAGTTTTTTTAATTTATAATAGATTGCTATAAGTACAGTATTTCTTTTGATTATATTTTTTTTATAATTAGTACATAATATAAGTAAATAACTGCAAATTTTTGTTAGCCACTGTTTAGTTTTTTGTTATGTTTATAGTCCTATGTGACAAATAATATTGTACCTGAATACAAATAGTTGTTTTAATATCCTTTATATATTTGTTTTTGTAAAATAGAGTTAATCTGCATATTACCTACTGAAAATAATGCTTATGGGGGCCACAGGAAAAAATAAGGTTCCTAAGGGGGCCATAAGCCAAAACCGGTTGGGAACCACTGGTCTACAGCATTCCCTGTAAAAGTTGTGATTTAGTATACGTGGGAGAAACTGGAAGAAATATTGAAACCCGTATTAAAGAACACAAATATGCCTTCAGAAGTTGTAATACTAATAATGCCATTTTTTATCACGCCAGCCAAAATAATCATGCTATAGATTGGGAATCAAGTAAGGTACTTGACGCGTTCGGTGGAGAAGGGGCGAACGCCACAAAATTCGAAAAATGAGTTTTTTGTCGTATAATTATCCTTTAAAACCTTTGCTTTACCTATGCAAAAAATTAGATGTTAGTCTGCATTCTTTCACGGTAAAATTTAGGTTTTAATGTATCTCAAAGAAATTCACTCCGCATCATTGCTTCACATTGAACACATCTATCTACTTTCTGGTCACTCGACAATGTCCTGTGATGCTCAATTGCCAAATTGAACAAAATATTAAAAATAATTACAGCAATATTATTTACACCAAAAAAGATTATGTTACGGCCATAACTACAGCCGTTTCGCACCGCTTCCTAGTTGTAGAAATGAAACAGGATGATTTTCTCGATTTTGACGTCCTAAAAACGTGCATTGTCATTAGGAAATCAACAACTACTAAATTTACAGATGCAAGAAAGTTAATATTTGACTTTCAACACAAAGAAGGCTACGTAATATCTACTGCATACCGCACAACCCCAGATAATAGCCATCCCGTCAGACTGCAGAAAGGGAAAAAATCCTACAGTGTCAGTTTATTCAATCTAGCCCAGCAGACACTGCAACCAAAGTATTCCCAATTGCTGCCAATAACTAAGGAAAAAATAAAAGATCTCAAAGAATTATCAGACCTAATGCCTGCAACTGCAGTGAACTATTATACAAGATTGTTAAAGGAACTGGAAGAAACCGAAACAGTTGAAGCAGGTAATACAACATTCGACGAAGAGGACCAAATAATGGATTACACGGTCTAGGGTTGCCAGATTTTGATGACCGGATTAAAGGACACTCAAAACGTTTTCAAGCTGCCACTCCCAGATTCTCAAATTTATTTATATATATATATATATAGAGAGAGAGAGAGAGAAAGAGAGAGAGAGGAGAGAGAGAGAGAGAGAGAGAGAGAGAGAGAGATGCTCCCCAAAAAAATTTTAAATGTTATAGGACAATAAAGGACAAGGACAAGCAGATCGAAATAAAGGACTGTCCTTTGAAATAAAGGACGTCTGGCAACCCTAATTTACACCAGTTAACATCAGAAGCTATCAATAAATAATATTGTAAAATTTCTTGGCGTTTTATTATATCGACATATTACACAACAATATTTTACTCAAATATGTGTTCAAATTCATACAACATTTCAATAAACCGGAAAAATACGAAGGTTTAAAGTTTATAAACTTTAACTGCATTTTGTGGCATAATTCGAAAATGTTGCGTTCGCCCCTTCTCCACCGAACGCGTCACTTTATAAATGTAATAATTATGTCAAAAGAAAAATAATAGAATCTGTGTGTATAGAAAAAGTAGATAATTTTAATTTGTGCGAAGGTACTTATAAGTTAGACCCTTTAATGAGATTCTTGGTCAAAAAATCCCTTACGGAGTCGTGGGAACGTGTTGGAACCTAAGTGTGAATTTCTTAAATGTCTCTGGATTGGAATGTTTCCTTACTCGCCTTTAGTAAATGTAATAATGGAAGTAATAAATGTGGAAATAAATATAAATGCAACAGATGTAATAATAAAGGTAATATTATAAATTTAATAATTAGGGTAAAGGTAATAATAATAAATGTTAAAAAATGTAAATGTAATAATAAATGCAGTAATTATGTCAAAATATTAGAATCTGTATGTATAGAACAAGAAGATAGTTTTAATTTGTGGGAATGTACTTATAAGCGGACCCTGTAATAAAATGCCCTTCCAGTGTCGGGAGAACGGTATCTAACCTAGGTGCGAATTTCTCTGGATTGTTTCCTAATCGGCTTTTTTCATTCGTTTTTCGGTTTATAAGTTCTGTATAATAAACAATAATGTAATAACCAATGTAATAATAAATTTATAATTTCTGTAATAAATAATTATGCAATATTAAATGTAATAAAATTAATAATAAATTCAATAATTATGTAAGAAAAATATAATAGAATCTGTATGTTTAGAACAGGAAGATAGTTTTAAATTTGCGCGAATGTACTTAATGAAAATGCCCTTCCGGTGTCGGGAGAATGGGATCTAACCTAGGTGCGAATTTCTTAACGGTCGGTCCCTGGACTGTTTTTCCCTCTTGTTTTGGTTCATTCGTGTTTCTGTATCCACCCGAGGAGGATGCCAGTGGGCGTCGAAACTGTCGTGGAAATAAACTCTGTCTATTAGAGTGGGTTTTTATTTTCATATTTTGACCTTCACGTAGAAAAAAGTGAAGTTTTTTGCATTTATTCCTAAATGTATTACAATAATTAAACATGTGCTGAAGGTACTTGGCATGGCGTACTTACTCATAAGTAATGCATAGAAATATCAAACCTATCATTTTATTTCGGGCGGCTGAAGCCCCGTATCCCCCCCCCCGTGTCTATGTCCCTGTATACATATATATATATATATATATATATACAGGGTGTACCATAAGTCCGGCATCATAGGAGAAATTCATATTTTTCTATTCTACAAACCATAATTCATATTTTTCTCTTTCTACAGGCCATAATGTCTGTGAGCAAGGAAGAACGAATCCAGATAATTCTACTCATAGGAAATTGGAGTCAAAGAGGGGCCGCTGCTGAATTTAACAGACTGCATCCAGACCGCGAGCCAAGAACACAGAGTTGTGTGTCTGGATGCAGTCTGTTAAATTCAGCAGCGGCCTCTCTTTGACTCCGATTTCCTATGAGTAGAATTATCTGGATTCGTTCTTCCTTGCTCACAGATATTATGGCCTGTAGAAAGAGAAAAATATGAATTATGGTTTGTATAAATAGAAAAATATGAATTTCTCCTATGATGCCGGACTTATGGGACACCCTATATATATATATATATATATATATATGTAGAGACCGACCAGAAATTCCTTTCTTTGCCGTATTCAAACATCATGAAATCAAAACAAAGGCTATACGCGTGGGCATGAAACAGGCCCACAGAGGAAACACATATTTTGTTGTATTTACCTAAATGACCACCAGAGGACGTCACCAAAGACGATAAAACGCGATTTCTTTCTCAAATCTCTCTCACTTGCCATTTTCTCGTTTTTGTCGTTACATCTCGCTCTCAGCGCCTTCGTCAGTAACACCATTCGTCATGCCACCCGCTCTCCGGCCTTTGCAGGAGAGCGGCACGCCGTTTCTGCAAGGATGCGGTCGAGCATACACGAAGTCTATCATCAAGTAAGGCCCTCTATAATTTCATCCGTAAACCTTCTAGTAGGCTATAAGCCACAAACCTACCTTTGCATTCGTGTTAAGCAATTCCCGCGTAGCCTACATAGTGCAATCTCAGCCTAACGAATTGGCTATACCCAAAAGTGTATGCAAACAACCGGCAAACTAACTCTCCTATTACGACTACAGCCTGTTCAATTATTTTATCGTATTCAGTTATCTTACCGTATTTGTATCCGCTTGTTTATTTGCTCATTTAAACATTTCATTTTACTTGACTAATTTGTTTACTGTACCAAACCGTACTTTCATTACTTCAGTTATTCTTGGCTTAATTCCTTATTAGTGTGCGTTCACTGTGCACATCTCATTAGCATACCTAAATAGTGTTTCTTATCATTATTATATTTACTTAACGCTTATATTGTGTAACCATTTCTTATTGCTAAGAATCAGCCATTGTAATATAGCACAATTATTGTATACGGAATTGTTAATCACTGTGAAGAGAGAAATCATTTATTTTTGTAATTAAACACAAAACAACAAAATAATTTCTCTCTTCTTACTAAATATTGTTTGTTTGGGTCGTACCCCAAGCTGGTGACCCCTAATTATTCATTTCAACTAAATTCATAAATTATAGTAAGCCTACTTTCTTGGCCACATGAAATTGGTGATGTGTAGGCCTCTATAAATTGGTAACCCGTAGGCTACTATATATATATATATATATATATATATACCATTACTTATTCGGACTATAGTGGATTTAATTTTCCTAGAACAGTTCTTTGTTCCATGCACGGTCTGTGTGTATCATATATATATACAGGGCGTCCCAAAAAAATGTATACACACTTTAACAGCTGATAGCTCAATTGATGTTTCTTTCTTTCCAAGTTAAACCCATTAGAATTAATAATGGCAGTCAGACTAAGCTTTGAACAAAGGAAATTCATTCTAAAATGCTACTGGAAGTGTGAAAACGCAGTTGAAGTGCAAAGACAGTTTAGGAGGGAGTTTCAAACAGATCCACCAACGCGACTTACCATCACTCGAATTAGAGATAAGTTTGAAGCCGATGGAACTGTTCAGAATGTCCACAAGAAGCGTTCCGGAAGACCACGGACATCGACAAGCCCCACAAAGCAAGAAAGAGTACTGGAAACGTATCACCAAAGTCCAAGAAAATCTGTGCGGCAAGCGAGTCGTGAGGTAGGAATTTCAGAATCGTCTGTCCAACGCATTTTGAAGCGCTGTCAATGGAAAAGTTACATTCCAAGATTAGTCCATGCTATTAATGAAGATGATCCGGACCGAAGAGTGGAGTATTGCGAGTGGTACTTGGCACGATGTGGATGTGGATTGGACGAAGGGGTTTCGTAGAATACCCTCCGCGTTCACCAGACCTCACACCACTAGACTTTTTTTTATGGGGATACTTAAAAGACAAAGTCTACGCTATAAAACCTGCAACAGTTGCTGAATTGAGAGCAGCCATTGAACGAGAATGCACACAAATACCAAACGAAATGTTTCGTGATGTTTGCGATTCCATTGCTTCGCCGTTATCAGCAGTGCCTGGACCAGAACGGACGTCAGTTTGAAAACAGGCGTTGACAAAACAATTAAATAATGTCTGTAGATTCTACTACATTTTGAAAATGAAATGTATTTTAATAAACACTGCCTTTATAATTATTTAAAGTGTGTATACATTTTTTTGGGACGCCCTGTATATATATATATTATATATATATATATATATATATATATATTATATATATATAAGTTAATAAGAAGATGAAGTCTATTGTATATTTTATATTTACAGGTGTTCTTATTAAAATTATTATTATTATTATTATTATTATTATTATTATTATTATTATATAGTTTAGAAGATTCATAAATGGAACAAACAAACCTGGGATTGCAAACGAATGGGTTCTTTTCGTGATACTGTTGAGATGCAAGCGTTGGTGTGTGGATGCGGTAGGTACAGCGAGGGCATGCTGTGGGTGCACGTGGTTGTGCGGCGGGTGTGCGTGGGCGTGCTGTAACTGGGTTCCTGGTATAGCCCTTGGGACCATTGCGGGGCTATGGCCTCCTCCGAGAAGCTACCTACCAACGGACGTAAGGACATCGTGACGTCATTCTGCCAAAATTTTCCGTCTATATTTTTGCACACTATACATAGTAGCATTGGGTCAACGTGCTGTAATATATCAAGTGGTCTCAACTTTTATATACGTTCAATTTTTTTTTTTACTTTTTTATCTTTTAAAATAGTGGTCGCTGAAGTTTATTGTATGACATCACATATGTATATTTCATATTTTATTTTATTTTTTATTTATTTATTTTCCATGCTAGGTTAGGTTAGGTAACTATACTTTATTTTCTATTGGCGCCCTTCCGCTCCCCTTTGCACTTCACCCATCTCTACCCCAGTACCTCTTCCCCTCCTACACCCTCAATTAACTCCCCTCCCCTCCTCAAATGCACCCATACTACTACAACAATAATACCAAAAAGAAAAATAATTCGATTCAGTTAAATTCAAACATTTTTTTCAGAAAAGAACAAAAGTGGCAAAGTTTTAGAAATTTAGATACACAGGGTGTCCCATAAGTCCGGCATCATAGGAGAAATTCATATTTTTCTCTTTCTACAGGCCATAATGTCTGTGAGCAAGGAAGAACGAAGCCAGATAATTCTACTCATAGGAAATCGGAGTCAAAGAGAGGCTGCTGCTGAATTTAACAGACTGCATCCAGACCGCGAGCCAATAACACAGAGTGTGTTAGCAAACTTGTTGCAAAGTTTAAGGAAACAGGATCCATAGAAGATAAACCACGCAGTGGACCTTCAAGGAGGTCCATTGACGATGATACAGCGACTGCTATCCTGGCTCATTTTAACAGAAGTCCGAATAAGTCTCTTCGGCGATTGTCCGCCGAGACAGGATTGTCGAAAAGTAGCATCCATCGCATTCTTCAGGCTCACAAATGGTATCCATATAAACTTCAGATCCTACAGAAATTAAGCGAAGATGATCCCGACCGGCGGATGGAATTTTGTGAATAGGCTACGGGACAATATGCTCGGGATATCAATTTCCCATCCACCATTCTGTTCAGTGACAAGGCTGTTTTTTGTGGAAATGGTGAGGTAAATCGACAGAACACCCGCTACTGGTCTCAAAACAACCCTCACTGATATACCTCTTCAAAGGAACAAGGTGCATCTCGGGTGATGGTATGGTGTGGCATTTGGAAGGATCGCATCATAGGCCCCCTTTTTTTCGATGAACATGTCACTGGAGGCACCTACCTACGTATGCTCAAGGAAGAAGCATTTTCCAGTGTCTTGAACGAAGAAGGAAATTTCCCAACATGGTTCCAGCAAGACGGCGCTCCTGCACATTACAGCACCCAAGTAAGGGAATACCTGTACCAACAATTCCCTGGTCATTGGATATATTGGATAGGACGTCGAGGGCCTGTGGAATGGCCAGCTAGAAGCCCGGATCTCACGCCACTAGATTTTTATCTCTGGGGCCACTTGAAAGCGCTGGTATACGCAGAGAAAATTAGGAGTGTTGAACATTTGCGGCAGCGCATTATTGGGGCATGTAACACCATTAATCCTGACATCATTCACCGTGTGCTTGCTGACTGGGTATCACGTCTGAATTTGTGTATTGAAAACAATGGTGGACATATTGAGCACGTTCTGTAAATAAAAGCTTTTGTTTTGCCTTTTTTTATTATTTTTCCTATGATGCTGGACTTATGGGACACCCTGTATATATATATTCATATATTCACAGTACTCTCATCTGAATATACCGTCGGAAGCATGGGGGCTTTCTATGCACAATTAATGATATTTAGCTTATTTATTACATAAAAAAATTGAAAATGGCATGTAATAGTAATGGTGATAACAAATAATAATAACAATAGCAATACTGATAATAATAAATACAATATAAAGTAAAAAATATTACATAACTTTAAATTAAATGATTTATTGTATATTTAGTACGAAATAAATGATGTTTAATAAAAATATGGAGCAAGTGTAGTTTACGTCCCCCTGTGGTGCCTAGTGTAGTTTACGTCCCCCTGTGGTGCCTAGTGTAGTTTACGTTCACCTACATATCCTAGTGTAGTTTACGTTCCCCTACATTATCCTAATGTAGTTTGCGTTCCCCAACTTTGTCCGCGTTTATCTAGTCAAATAAAACGTTAAAACTAACGAAAATATTACGACTTAACCTAACCAATCGTCATTTTACATATATATATATATATATATATACACATATATATATACACATTTTAACTGCAGAAAACACACAGTATAATTAATGTAAAGACGACGCTTGTGTAGAAGAACGTTCCGCACAAGATGAGGAGGGAGAACGAACAAATGAAAAATGAGGGAGTGTAGTGGATAGCATATCTGACCGGCAATCGGAAGATCCCGGGTTCGATTCCCGGGTGGTTACCTCATTTTTCATTTGTTCGTTCTCCCTCCTCATCTTGTGCGGAACGTTCTTCTACACAAGCGTCGTTCTTTACATATATATATATATATATATACATATATACATATATATACTGACGATTGGTTAGGTTAAGTCAGAATATTTTCGTTATTTTTAACATTTTATTTGATGGGTTAATTTAAAAAATGTCTCCTAAAGATCCGAGTGTAGTTTACGTTCCCCAACTTTGACCTAGTGTAGTTTGTGTCCCCTTTTGCGTCAGGGGGACGTAAACTACACTTGCTCCAAAAATATAAAAAAATAATAAATCACGAGATTAAAAGTGCTTAATGAAATTAGCATATTTTAAATAACTGATTACAAAATTGATTACTATGGTAAAAATGGCGATAGTGAACTTATACATCAGTAGGAGCTAATGAAGTGCTTTTTTAGTGATTTGTGAAATACATTTAGTGATGAAACATGCCTGATATGCATGGGACTTACATTCCATGCATCTGCTCCTTTGAAAGAGAGTGCATTTTCTACATTTTCTATTGTATGGTTAGGGGTTGTGAAAAAAATCACTGGGCAGTCTGGTGTTATAACGATGGTGTATTTGATGGTGGTTATTGCTCTTTGAATGGGTGATGTATGTTGATTTTTATTGATAGCAACATTGAATTTGTACAAGTCATTTAGTTTTAAAATACAGGGTGGTCCTATAGTCCCTATCTATTTTGCTAAAATAATAGTATTTTAGGATAAAATGTAGTAACATAATTAGAGGTATATTTATTTATCAAGCTTTGGGCTAAGATTCGACGAGAGCACCATCAGTGTCTCTGCAAATTTAAAATCTGTCCACTGCATTGCGGAACACGCTCTCAAGTATTTTTTGGAGTTATTTAGCTACTGCTGCGACAATTCTGGTTCGCAGATCCTGAAGGTCTGTAACTTTTGTTTTGTAAACTTCAGACTTTATAAAGCTCCACGCAAGGAAGTCTAATGGTGTTAAATCCGGAGATCGTGCTGCCCAGGCCTGTTTCCACCACGTCTAATCCAATGATTTTGTAAGAGCTCATGAAGGTACGCCCAAACGATGCTTACATAGTGATATGGAGCTCCATCTTCCTTGAAAGAAGGCAGTGTCGAGAATGTCATCTGAACGAAGCTGGGGTTCAAGAAACTGCTGAAACATGTCAAGATAAATTGACCCTGTTACCGTAGCTTCTGCAAAGAAAAAAGGCCCGTAAATCTTCGATCTTGTCATACCCAACCAGACATTAACTTTAGGAGGATCTCTTTCCCATTCATAGAACTCGGTTGGTTTTTCACTAGCCCAGATACGGTAATTATGTTGATTAAACATTTTGCATGTGTGGAATGTCGCCTCATCGCTGAAGAGAATGTGGTTTAATAAGTTTTCGGTATGATTTTTTTCAATGAATTTTGTATACATGGCGGCTCGTCTTGGATAATTCTCTTCATATAACTCATGTAACACTTGAATATGGTAACTTTTCATTTTAATGTTCATTTTAAAATCCTTGAAACTGTCGTGTTTTTTATGCTCAGCCTACGTGATCCTGTGCGAGTTGACATTCTAGGATTTGTTTGAAAGGCATCTCTTACCAATTCGACATTTTCTTAAGAGGTACCTGGACGTCCAGATCTTGCCTTATCATGAACAGATCCTGTTCTTTTAAATTTATTGACCAGCTCGCGAATTGCTTTGTCTGTAGGTCCTGGTTTGTAAAATCTTCTTTCGAATTTTTCTCGAATTTCTTTGCACTTCTTCCCTTGGACACGTAGTGTTACTATCATCACACGTTCTTTACATCCACCATCATCCATGGCCTGTAGAAAATAAAATAGGTAGTTCCTATCTATTCAGCAAAATAGATAGGGACTTTGGACCACCCTGTATTTAGCTCTTTAACCCTTTAAGGACTGAAGGTGCAAATTGCTAACGTTTCAAATACAAACATTCATAACTTAACCCTACAAAAAATTCAGGGCTTAAAGGGTTAAATATTAGGGAAGTGTGACTGTATTCGTTGTCATTATTCAAGAGCGTTCACAGACACTTTTTATGATATAATAATAATAATAATAATAATAATAATAATAATAATAATGGTAACGGTAATAATAATGGCAAAACTGGTAAAAAGTTAGCAAAGAAATATGGTATTGGAACTTCAACAATATCAGACAAAAAAAAATAGTGACTCGATTCTTAATTTTGTTTCTGTTTTGGAGAAGGAAGTTGGAAGTACAGAGCGGAAAGCAATGAAAAAGACAGAAAATGAGAAAGTGGACAATGCTGTTTACATGTGGTTCTTACAGAAGCCCATTTCAGGGCCTGTTCTTTGTGAAAAGGCTGTAATTTTTAACGCAAAACTTGGTGGTAATCCAGAATTTAAGGCAAGCACTGGATGGCTAAGAAACTTTAAATTATGGCATGGTATACGTGTGTACTGGAAATTCATGGCGAAAAGCTTTCAGCTGAATTTGCAGAGGCTGATAATTTTGTAAAAAACCCAGAAACGTTAGTTCGCGAAGAAAAGTATGAGAGTGACTTCATCTATAATGAAGATGAAACCGGGTTTAACTCATAAAGAGAGGCAACTGCGCCAGGTTGCAAACTGTCTAAAGAGAAAGTAACAATTTTGGTATGCGCTAATGCCAGTGGAAATTACAAGCTACTTTTGCTACTCATCGCGAAATCAAAAATACCTCGGACATTCAAGAATGTGAAAACTTTACCTGTTGTTTACAACAATCAGTAAAAAGCGAGGATGAACGCTCAAATGTTTCTGGAATGGTATGACAAAACCTTCATTCCTGAGGTTAAAAACTACCAAAAGAAGGTTAGAAAAGTCGAAAAAGTTTTGCTTCTTCTAGACAATGCGCCATCTCATCCCTCAGCTGAACTTCTGGAATGTGATGACGGCATGGTTAAGGCTATATCATATTTCTTCCGCGAAACGTCAATTCTGTAATACAGCCAATGGACCAGGAAGTGATTGAAACACTTACACATCTATATAGGAAACAACTCCTTCGAAGACTTTTATTGGAAAACGACGACGAAGTAGGCATTATAGGGTTTTTAAAAACTTTTGATCTTAAAGAATGCTGTTATATAGTGGCTGATTCTTGGAATTCCTTTAAAAAAATACTACGCTCCAGAAAGCGTGAAATAAAATGTTTAAAATTGCATCTAAAGAGTAGGCCAGAGACGAAGAAGAAATTGTCAATGACGTAGCAGTAGCACTAAAAGAAATCCCTGAATGCTCGGATTGTGATTTAGAAGATGTCAGAGAGTGGATGAACTGTGACTCTTTACATAAGAGGAGATTGTCGAAGTTGTACAAGAAGAAGAGAAAGAATATCAAGAAGGAAATAAGGGAGCTGTTAATAAATTATGAGGGGCCATCACGTGCAGAGGCTTTCAAATGTCTGGACACTTCAATGACTTGGTTGCAAGGGCAGGAAGAGCGTGACTCTGTTCAGCTACTTTGTTTGAAAAGACTGCGTGGTTTAGCTACAAAAATAAGTACATATATATATATATATATACGTATATCACTCACTCACTCCTTGTCTTAAATAAATTATAGTATATACATTTTATATTTTATTACATTACACTTTATATATGTATTTTTGTTGACTACTGTATTAATAATATTGTAAAATATATGTTCAAGATACGTGTACCGTATTTTTTTTATGCATGGAGGAGGGACCTAGGGCAAATGTTCGCAAAAATCGCCCCTGCCATTGAAGAAGAAGAGAGCCAAAATCAAGGTCCAGGATTTTCGAGATGCATAGACACTCTGTGTTTGAAAGATGGGAGGTCATAGACAGGAGGAAAGATTGAATGAGGAAGATTGTTCCAGAGTTGACCCGTTGAGTAGATGAGTAGATGAAAGACCGAAAATACCGATTAACCCTTGAATTAGATAGTTGGACAGGAAAGGAATGAGAAAGTGTAGAAAGTCTGGTACTGCGTGCTCTCCTTAAAGGAGCATGCAGTTAAAGAGTTCAGAAGAGCAATGCCCGTTATAATAGCGATAGTAAAGAGAGAGTGAGGCAACATTGCGGCGAAGAGAGACAGACTGAAGACAATCAGTAAGAGGCGGGAAAATGATGAGACGAAAAGCCTTTAATTCCATCCGGTCAAGTACGGTTGTGTGGGTTGAGCCACTCCACACATAGAAGCATACTCCATACAGGGGCGAACAAGACCCCTGTATAGAGACAGCAACTGAGTGGGGGTGAAGAAACGGCGGAGGCGGTACAACACACCTAACCTCTTAGAAGCTGTTTTAGAAAGAGAGTATATGTGATCTTTCCAGGAAAGATCATGAGAAAAGGAAACGCCAAGAATGTTAAGAGAAAGGAAGGATTCAGCTGTGTGTTGTTGAAGGTAAGGGGATAGTTCTGTAGAAGATTGTGCCGAGTAGACAGATGGAGAAACCGAGTTTTTGAGGCATTGAAAGCCACAAGGGTTTCTTTACCCAAGTCAGATACAGCAGAAAGATCAGAGGTCAGTCAGGTGTCCCATAGCCGTCCTACGCGAATCATAAGTGACTGCTGTGAGGGACGCTTTGAGAAGCGGGTGAGAAATAAAGAATGGAATCATCGGCATAGGAGTAAATAGGACAAGAAGTGCGAATTAATAAATAAAAGGAAAAGAGTGTGTGACAGGACAGAACCCTGAGTAACACCACTGTTAATAGCTTTAGGAGAACAGTGGTCATCTACAACTGCAGCTAGAGATCGGCCAGAAAGGAAATTAGAGATGAAGGCACAGATAGAAGGATAGAAACCGAAGGAGGGCAGTTTCGAAATTAAAGATTTGTGCAGACTCTATCAAAAGCTTTTGATATGTCAGGCGCAATAGCAAAAGGTTCACCGAAATCCCGAAAGGAGGAGGATGATCAAGAGTCAGAGAGATATGCAAGAAGGTCGCCAGTAGAGCGTTCCTTGCGGAAACCATACTGACAATCTGAAAGAAGATTGTGAGAAGAAAGGTGTTTAAGAATCTTCCTATTAAGAATAGATTCAAAAACTTTGGAAAGGCAAGAAATCAAAACAATTGGACGATAGTTGGAGGGTTGAAAGCGGTCACCCTTCTTTGGAACAGGGTGAGTGAAAGCGAACTTCCAGCAGGAAGGAAAAGTACCAGATGAGAGACAAAGACGAAAGAGTTTTCCTAGCAGGGTGTAAGTACAGAAGCACAATTCTTAAGAACAAAAGGAGGAACACCATCAGGACCATACGCCTTCCTAGAGTTGAGTCCAGATAAGGCAGCAGAAACATCTTTAGAAGAGATTCTAATTTCAGACATAATAAAGTAAGAGGGGGGGAGGAGATGGAGGAACATCACCGGAATCGTCCAGAGTTGAATTGTAAGCGAAAGTTTGAGCGAAGAGTTCAGCTTTGTCAGGAGAAGAGACGGCAGCTGTGCCGTCGGAATGGAAAAGAGGAGAGAAAGAAGTAAAGTTGTTGAAGAGGTTCTTAGCTAGATGCCAGAGCGAGAAGAATTATAGATTTTCTCATTTTTGTCGGATGAAGGAATTTTTGGCGAGTCGAAGAACAGATTTTGCATGATTCCAGGCAGAAATGTAAACTGAGAAAGAGTCGGGAGTTGGCTGGCGACGGCACCTTCTGAAAGCCTCCTCTCTGTTGAGGATAGCATTAGAACAAGTAAAGTTAAACCAAGGTTTTTTTTGCATTAGTAGTAGGAATAAAATATGGAATGTACGCCTCCATGCCCGAGAGAATCACCTCCGTGATGCGCTCAGCACACCCAGAAGGGCCCCTGCCACGGAAGCAGTAATCATTCCATGGGAAATCATAAAAGTACTGCCTAAGGGCCTCCCAATCAGCGGCGCCGAAGTGTCTCGGAGAGACTGGAGCTTAAGTAGATTATTACCGCGTCTCCTCTTGGGAGGATCCAAAGGCCGAATTGGAGCGATAGGACAGGAAACAGATATCGGAGGAGCCCAACGGAGAAAAAAGACACCAGGGATGTACCTACCTTACGGTATTGGAACATCCGATTTTTTAATAATGTCCAATTCTCCAGATTTTCGATTATCCGAGCCATCCTTAGTCCCAATTACTCCGGATAATCGGCGCTCTAATGCGCACGCGCACGCACACACACACACACACACACACACACACACACACGCACACACACACACACACACACACATATATATATATATATATATATATATAGTTCAAACATTTTTCAAACTTTCTGCTGAAATTTATAGGCCATTTTATTTATAGATATCGGGTGAAAGGATGAAAAAGAATTAGAACTTTAATGAAATTCCATTATGTCCAAACTTGAACAAGAATGGTAAATGGAGCGTTTGAACCCTGGACTCAAATGGTATCAAATGATTCCCATTTATTTCCTGAAGTATTTTTCCTTCAGCCTTTTTCCCTTCTCTTGCTCCATTTTCTTTGTGATATATATATATATATATATATATATATATATATATATATATAGGTGATAACAGAAGTTTTGTTTTTCTCGTTTTTCCTTTTTTTTTGCAATTAGATGGTGAGTTTGGCATTTGTGTACGACGTATAAAACAACACTACCAACCTTAGAATACAGAAATATGAAGTATTTTATCTGTAACAACCTTTAAGATAGATAAAATAGATAGAATAACCTTTATTAATAATAATGAAATAAATAATTTTTTTTCAATTTACAATGACATGAATAATTGTGAAGCTCGACTATTTATTTTATTTAATTTGGCCCTTAAGCTTTACTGGCTTTACTGGGCTCTTATTAAAAATAAGCAGCTAGTTGTAATAAATAAATAAATAAGTAAATAAGTATTATTAATAGTTAAAACATGTATTACAATATTAAACAATATTAATGGACAATATTAAACAATATTAGTGGACATTAATCCAAGATTTTTGTTAGTATGCCATTATTAATCGGGATTTCAACTTGGTTTTAAACAAATTTACATTCACAATATTTTTTATATCGGCATGCAAGTCATTCCATAGTTTAACGTAGAAAGTTAGGACAACTTTAAATATAATAAAACACACTAATTTTATGTAAATATCATGACTTTGTAGAATAGAGTAATTTAAGCACCGTTGAAGAATATTTATATTGCAAACATTTTAGAAGTAAAAGGTGTAAATTACGTCTCCAACAAAAATATCGAAAGGAACATTTTTTTGCACTTTTGTTTGTTGTATTAATTATCTAAAAAAAATATGTATTATTTAATATAATATCTTTATTATTATTTAATAAAATATCTTAATTATTATGTTAGAAGTTTTCAGATTATAAACGTGAAGTAAAATATTAAGACGAGAGTTATTATTATCATCTGTGAGTTATTATTTTTAATACGTTGCAACGTCAAAGGTCGTATGATAGTTGGGACCTACAACTAGCTTACAGCTTTTCTATCCTGAATGACCTAGGGCAGATTGTACATCACCCTACTGGTATCCCCGATCGCCTTGAAGATAGACCCAACATTCTGGATTTGTTTCTTACCCCTCATTCTTCTTCTTACTCTGTCAAACTTTTTTCTCCGTTGGGCTCCTCCGACCCGACCACCATCTTATATCTGTTTCCTTTCCTATCGCTCAAATTCGGCCTTTGGATCCTCCTAAGAGGAGACGCAGTAATAATCTACTTAAGCTCCCGTCTCTCCGATTTTCATAAATTATACATCGGTGGCTTCGTTTCTTCATTAGGAATGCGATTTAGACATCTCTAGTAAGGGAAATGCTTCAAAACCTAACCTAACCTAAAAAAAATCTAGAGAGTTTTAAAAACAAAGTCTAGCGAGTTTGTAGTTTTACAGGATTTTTAATGAAATTCTAGTGTATTTTTAGTTAGAAAAAATCACCAGATTGACAACATTAGTATTCGTGTAAATTTTAATTGGATTCAGTTTGGTGGTGTTTGCAATAGAATTATGACGTGCCGTTTGTGTGATTTCGACTTTGAGGACTTGATTCGTCATGTGTCCTAGATGAAGACAAAGCATTGGATGTTTTTATCAATTACGGCGCTATTCTCTCATCCTTAACTTGCCCGAAATGTGACAGTGAGTGCCTAATACGAAAAGATCAGAAGATATTTAGGTGAAATAACCAATATTAACCTGTTAGGTTAATTGAATACCCGGTTAGGTTAATTGAATGCCCGGTTAGGTCAACTGAATGCTTGGTTAGGTAAATTGAATGCCCTTGATGATTGGTTAGGTTAAGTCGTGATATTTTCGTTAGTTTAAGCAAAAATGACGAGAGCAAACTTTTCTGGTAAATTTTGAGGTGTTTTGCACGTTTCCTATGGTAATGCGTCGTTTACGAGACCTCGTAACATGAACATATCCTATATGTTTATGTTACGACATCTCAAAAACTACGCATTTGCACAGGAAACCAATGGCAGATTCGTGCAAAGCACCTCAAAATTGACCAGAAAAGTTTGGTTAAAATTCTCTAGGTTTTTTTTAGGTTAGGTTAGGTTTTGAAGCATTTCCCTTACTAGAGACTGTCTAAATCGCATTCCTAATGAAGAAACGAAGCTACCGATGTATAATTTATGAAAATCGGAAAGACGGGAGCTTAAGTAGATTATTACCGGAGAGGCCTTTCACACTTTGGCGCCACTGATTGGGAAGACCTTAGGCAGTATTTCTTTGATTTCCCATGGAATTATTACTGCTTCCGTGGCTGGGGTCCTTACGAGTGCGCTGAGCGCATCACGGAGGTAATTCTCTCTGGCATGGAGGCGTACATTACATATTCTATTCCTACTACTAATACAAAAACAACTTTCAGAAGATACCGACGCCATTCAACTCCTGACTCTCACTTAGCCCTGAATCGTGCAAAATCTGTTCTTCGACTCGCCCAAAATTCCTTCATCAGACTAAAATGTGAAAACCTATCTAATTCTAATACTTCTCGCTCTTTCTGACACCTAGCGAAGAACCTCTTCAACAACTTTACTTCTTCTTCCCCTCCTCTTTTTCATTCCGACGGCTTAGTTGCCGTGTCTTCTGAAAAAACTGAACTCTTCGCTCAAACGTTCGCCTCCAACTCAACCGTGGACGATTCAGGTGCTGTTCCTCCATCCCTTCCTTCGTCTGACTTAATTGTCTGAAATTAGAAGCTTTTCCAAATACGTTTTTTCTGCCCTATCTGGGCTTAACTCCAAGAAGCCGTACGGTCCTGATGTGCTCCTCTTGCTGTTCTCAAGAACTGTGCTTCTGTGTTGACACCATACCCAAGCAAACTCCTCTTTCGTCTTTGTCTCTCTTCTAAGGGGTTCCAAAAAACCTTAGCCCCCCCTCCATTTGCAGCTTACATGTTTACTTATATCAAAATAGTTTTAGTGATTATAAAAATATATAAAATTCTTTATTTATTGCAGGTATTAAAATTACTCTAGCTGATAAAGTGATAATATAATGGCTTCTCAATTAATTGATGATTCGGAGAGGCAACGTGTGATAGATCGCATACAAGCAATAACATTTCGGGAAGCTCGTGATGCTGGAGCCACCTTTATAACACGTTCATTAGTTGCCAAAAAGTTGCGAAGAAGTGAAGACTTCGTCAAAAGAAATTGGAATAAAACTTTGGATGAATGTGAAATGGATACAACCAAATCTGGGCGCCCAAATTTGCCACTCTCTCAGGAAACAAAGGACATCATTGAAAGCGGTACGCGTAAGCGGAAAAACAGCTGTGCTAAACTTTCTAGAGAGATCGAAGTGTTGAGAGGAAAGATCGTTAGTGGTGAGATCATTCGACTATACCGTCATAAGCAAGGTTTAAAGCCTTGGCATGAACTTCCAAAGCCAAGAAAAACTCAACTTAACATCGATGACAGAATGTGGTTTGCCCATTATCTTGAAGATTGGGATGTGGATGATTTCATGCATTTAGCTGTCTCCGATGAATTTTTTGTTTACGTAACACGTCGGCCTAACTACCAAAATGATCGAGTGTGGGCCACAACACCAGATGAAATCGATGACAATGAACATTATCGCGAATTATTAAAAAGTCCAGACTGTGTTGGTGTGTTTGTTTTGTTCACTGCAAAGAAGCTCATGTGGGTGCTGAAGCCAAATGGTCAGAGTTGGGATGGACAGTATTTTCGTGATATTATTCTATCCCAGCATGTCATTCCTTTTCTAAGAAACCCAAACAATGTTATGGATGTCCATCAGGTCACACTTCCACGATAAGGCCCCCTGCTTTAAGGCATTAGCCACTCAACAGTTGTTGCGGAACCATGAGATCGATTTCTTTGGAAATGAAGAATGGCTAGGAAATTCTCTTGATCTGAACGTCTGTGAACACATTGGATCAGTTATAAAGGACAAGGTTGAATGTCTCTTGTTTCAAGAACTTGCAGCAAATCGATTTTCGAAGGATACAATGACGCAACACATTGAAACTGTTTTAGCAAATTTGCATAACGATCAAGATCTATTCACGTCACTTTTGACAAGCTACCCAAAGCTAATTCAGGCTGTCTTGGAAGCCAATGGCGGGAACACCAAGTTTTAATTGTTTCTCATTAAATGCAGGATTAAATTCTCTTTTGCAAGGTATGTTTAGTTTTACTGTACCGCTAATGGTTTAGGCCATGGGCGGGGGACTAAGTTTTATTGGAGCCCCGTAGTACTTTTCCTTCCTGTCACAAAGAAGTGTGATCGCACTCAACCCTCTATCTCTTGTCTGATTGCTTTGATTTCTTGCTTTTCTAAAGTTTTTGAACCTATCCTTAATGGGAAGGTTCTTAAACACCTCTCTTCTCACAATCTTTTCCAGATCGCCAATATAGGTTCCACAAGGGACACTCTGCTTGGAGACGTCATTCACACCTTTTGCTTCCAAAACGTCCGCAATGAAAAATTTTCGTCCACGTTGCTTAAATTACGTACTCTATATCTACAAATTTATATGTACGTAAATATTCGTGCATTCTATTATAATTAAATTTGTCCTAACTTTATACATTAAATTATAGATATTAATAAATTATTACAGCTAAACTCTTCTTACTAATATTTGTGACGGTCGAAGAACTTTGTTGCTTATGGCCGGCCAAACCACTGGCCAGAGTTGGATGAGACTTGGGAGATAGGGGTAACTGAGGCCGAGGAAGAACATTAGCTCTGTGGCGTAGGCCTCCGAGGTCATCTGAGGCTGCTGTTGACCTCTGTATTCCGGATTGGTTGAAAGATAGTGACATCATAGAAACGTCATAAAATGGTGGAGCTCTATCATAGACACGTCATAAAATGGGCGGAGCTCTAGCGCGTGCTTTTCACAGGATGCATTTACGATTCAGCAAACAAAATTTAAATTTTTTTCATTAGACAAAAATTTAAATTTTTAAAAATCTCCATATACTGTACATATATGTTGTCTGTCTGTCTGTCTGTCTGTCACCCTAAAACACGGAAACGGCTCCTCGAGAGAAAAATTTATTAGGTAAAAGTTGCTTAAAATTAATCGAAACCTACGGGAAAATTATTAAATCCCCGGTTAGGTTAATTGAATGCCCGGTTAGGTCAACTGTACGCCCTTGACGATTGGTTAGGTTAAGTCGTGATATTTTCGTTAGTTTTAACGAAAATATCACGACTTAACCTAACCATTCGTCAAGGGCGTACAATTAACCTAACCGGAGATTCAGTTAACCTAATCGGGCACTCAGTTGACCTAAACAGGCATTCAGTTAACTTAACCAGTTGGTAAATTTTTGCATTCACGTCTCATTCTAAAGTTTCTCAAAATTAATCAAAACATACGGGAAAATAATTATTGAATGCCTGGTTAATTGAATAGAACAGCGGGGTATTTTTGCTAGCCGCATGAAGGGCGGGTTCTCTGCAATCGTTCAACTTCCACCCGGGCAACGCCGGGTCGCTCCGCTAGTATCTAATATTACTGAATATTAGATTTAAGGCTGGTACAAATACCAAACTCTGAATCTTATCGCAAAAGAAAAGTTAAAAAGAGAAAAATACTTCTTTCGCGAATGGTTTTCAGTCGCCATGAGAACTGAGCACACTATTGTGGGAGGAGCATTCAAATTTGTAAGGAAAACTACCAATTTTAGCATTCTGCCCGAATTCAACACAAGATCAAATGGATTGTTTACAACCAATTTTATAGATAATGCCTGAATGATATATGTCACAAAAAAATAAAAAATAAAAATAAATTGAAAAATAAAAATTGTGAGAGGAGCATACAAATTTATAAGGGAAAATTACCAAAGTTTTAGCACTCTGCCCTTCTTCTCTAAATCCGTTCTGAACGAATTCAAAACAACGGGATCGAGTTGAAAAAGACCTTTGCTCATGTTAAAGTTATTTGTAAGTTGGATAATAGCAGACTCAAGAATATTTCTATTAACAATGTTACAATGTTGCTAGAGTGAAACAAAACTGAAGCATTACTCCAATCAATACAATGAGATAACTCTGACAAATGGACAAAGTGGGCACTGGACGACTGTCCCGTTCTAACGGAATATTGATGCTGTTTTACACGCGTGTGCAAATCCTTTCCCATCTGACCTATGTAAAAGGAATCACATTGTTTACAACCAATTTTATAGATAATGCCTGAATTATTGGCAGGGCTATTTTTTACTATGATATTTTTCACAATATTGTTATATGAAAATACTACATTAATATCCAAAAGTTTAAGTCATTAGCAATGCCTAAAAAGCCCGGGAAAAATGGAAATACTAAAATAAACGCAGGTGGGTAGCACAGATCACCTCCAATACCGTTGAATTTTTCCAATTCGGCATCGATGTATTCCGGACTGGCGATCCTAAGAGCGCGGAGAAACATTAAAGAAAATATGACCTTCTTAATGGGGGTGTCATGTCCACAGTAAAAGTGTACGTAGGACAAATTGTTTGTTTTTTTCCGATAGATACTAAACTTAAAACCTGGGCTTTCTCTATGTACACGCACATCCAAAAACGGGATTGAGTTGTCTTGTTCCACTTCTAAAGTAAACTTAATGGAGGAGACTTGATCGTTTAAATACACAAAATATCGTCGACGTACCGCAACCATGGGATGCCAAACCCCAGGATTCTCGGAATGTAAGTAATTTCGAAAAACTCCATATAAATATTGGAGAGGAGGGGCGACAAGGGGTTGCCCTTGGCCATCCCAGAAACCTGTTGATAATACTCGATATTGAAAGTTAATTTACAGTCTTTGATGCAAAGCTTAATAAGTTCCAAAACGATGTGTGCAGGTAGTGGCAGGTCGTACTTATGTAATTTTCGGGAGAGAAAGTCAAGCATATCGTCAATCGGCACTTTTTTAAACAATGAACAAACGTGAAAACTGATCAATCTATCGTTGGTTTCAATGAGTACATTATTCAATTTTTCAGTACGATCCATGGAATTTTTTACATGTGAATCAGAGATAGTTCCGAGAATGGGGAACAAGACTTTGACAAGCCATTTGGAGAGTTTATAGGTAATAGAGCCCATAGGGTTGCCAGGTTTCTTGGCTTTAATAAGACCGTAAAGGTAGGGAAGAGAAGGTGAAGTGGACATGAAAAGCGGAATTAAGTCCTTATGATCTTTGAGAATGCGTTTCAAGCCACTATTGAATGATTTGATGACGTCATCCTGCGGGTTATTCCTAAGTTTTCTGTATGTGGTGGGGTCCTGGAGCAGCTCGTTCATCTTTCCAATGTAGTCCACTTTGTCCATAATAACTATGGTGTTAGCCTTGTCTGCTTTAGTAATATGGAGCTCACCATCTTTTTTTAATTGTGAGAGGCTATTGCGAAAACGTTTAGGAAAGTTATCTTCGTAAGTACTATTCGCAGCACTATAGTACTCGCAGCACTATAGTTTGGTTAACTATGTTAACCAAAGACTGAGGAAGATTAAACTGTTTTTCAAAACAAGCAAGACTATAACAAATTTGTAAAGCAGGTTTTCTAACAATAAAAAAGGACATACCAAATCCAAGGGCACTTTTTGCATCGTCATTAATGTTTTTCGAAGAAAGGTTCAAAACACATTTTGAGCTTGCTTTTTTACTCCACTGACTATTTCGAATGAGACTTAATTTTGCGATCCAAAATGCTACGAAGTGAAGAAGTTCTCCGACGCAACTCGTTGTAAATTTCATCAAACAAAGGTTGGATCCACGGTTGGGAAATAACACTCGCACTTTGTCAAAGAATATTTTAGTACTTCCATTTTTCCCGGGCTCTTTAGGCATTGCTAATGTACTTAAACTTTTGGATATTAATGTAGTATTTTCATATAACAATAATGTGAAAAATATCAGAGTAAAAAATAGCCCTACCAATAATTCAGGCATTATCTATAAAATTGGTTGTAAACAATGTGATTCCTTTTACATTGGTCAGACGGGAAAGGGTTTGCACACGCGTGTAAAACAGCATCAATATTCCGTTAGAACGGGACAGTCGTCCAGTGCCCTTTTTGTCCATTTGTCAGAGTTATCTCATTTTATTGATTGGAATAATGCTTCAGTTTTGTCTCACTCTAGCAACATTGTTAACAGAAATATTCTTGAGTCTGCTATTATCCAACTAACAAATAACTTTAACATGAGCAAAGGTCTTTTTCAACTCGATCCCGTTGTTTTGAATTCGTTCAGAACGGATTTAGAGAAGAAGGGCAGAGTGCTAAAACTTTGGTAATTTTCCTTTATAAATTTGTATGCTCCTCTTACAATTTTTATTTTTCAATTATTTTTATTTTTTATTTTTTTGTGACCTATATATCATTCAGGCATTATCTATAAAATTGGTTGTAAACAATCCATTTGATCTTGTGTTGAATTCGGGCAAAGTGCTAAAATTGGTAGTTTTCCTTACAAATTTGAATGCTCCTCCCACAATTTATTTCTATATTTATTATATATATATATATATAATATATATATATATATTTTTTTTTGTAACCTATATATAGTCTTGAACTCTATTTACTTCAGTGTTCCTGAGGATGTCATTAGACGAAAGCGCTTGAGCACCACTCTGTGTTTCCTTTCCTTCGTGGTTTTATTCATCACATATATATATATATATATATATATATATATTTTTTTTTTTAACTGCAAACAACACACAGTATAATTAATGTAAAGAACGACGCTTGTATAGAAGAACGTTCCGCACAAGATGAGGAGGGAGAACGAACAAATGAAAAATGAGGTAACCACCCGGGAATCGAACCCGGGATCTTCCGATTGCCGGTCAGATATGCTATCCACTACACCATGGGCCTCGATTAATCAGAAGTCGTAATTCTCCTACATACGAGCAGAACGTTCTTCTATACAAGCGTCGTTCTTTACATTAATTATACCGTGTGTTGTTTGCAGTTAAAATGTATATATGTGCGGCATGTGGGAGGTGCCCCCCTCAGGGCATTGGTTTCTGCTCGTATGTAGGAGAATTACGACTTTTGATTAATCGAGGCCCATGGTGTAGTGGATAGCATATCTGACCGGCAATCGGAAGATCCCGGGTTCGATTCCCGAGTGGTTACCTCATTTTTCATTTGTTCGTTCTCCCTCCTCATCTTGTGCGGAACGTTCTTCTATACAAGCGTCGTTCTTTACATATATATATATATATATATATTTTTTTTTTTTTTTGAAATATAACACAGTATACACGATAACACATATGGACGATACATATAGAATACGTATTCCATACATACATGAGTGTTTCGCCTTTGTCGTTTATCAGTAGCTGAGGTTTTTAGTTTATTTTTCTTTACAAAAGTTTAATGAGTTTAAATGCATTAACATTACTATTCATTGGTAAATTTACTCTACTAGAGTTGTAGAGTTGCTCCATTAATGGTTCTTTGTAGTCATGTAAATTATGTACTCTAAGTGATGTTTTTATAGATTAGATACATCTTGTTAACCAAATTGCAGCATTTTGTAATGAAATTTAAGAGAGTAAGATCTCCATCAGATTTTCCAATTGATAATAGTTATACAGGGTGTTTATAAAGTCCGTATCTATTTCAGTGAAAACATAGCAAAAAGGGTAAAATTTTATAACAATATAATAGAAGGCATACATTTAATGAATACTTAAGCATATGATTCTACATGAGCACCATCAGTATCTCTACAGAGTTCGAATCTGTCAGCAGCATCGCGGAACACATTTTGGAGCATGACATGGGTTGTTTTTGTAACTGCTGTTACGATACGAGCATGTAAATGTCCCAGCTTCATTCAGATGGCATTTTAAACCCCGTCGTCTTTCAACAAGATGGGGCACCTTGTCATTACGCAAACATTGTTCGGGAGTACCTAAATGAACGATTTCCAAATCGGTGGTTTCGATACTTTCCTGTTATCCCGGACCCCAGGCCTTTTGCCAGATTCGTACGCCACTTGCCAGATTGCCAAATTCTTTTTTTAAATGTTAAGTAACTAACCTAACCTAACCCAACTCCTGGTTAGGTTAGGTTAGGTTTGGTTAGTTGCTAAATTTCATTGCCAATTTTTTTTTAATCTGGCAAGTGGCGTACGAATCTGGTAAAAAGTCTGGGGTCCGGGGTAACAGGAAAGTACCCTTTTTTCTTTTTAATGGGTTGTTTAATCTTCTTCGTAACATGTACGGTCATATGACGGAGAGGACTTACAGCTTTACATGGGATCCGAACCACAGGTCGCTACATAATCTGAACTCGGAAGACAGTCTCCACTATAACTACTCCCTTGATCCAATGTGCTTAACTTCGCTGATAGACGGGAAGTGGTATTAGGACTAGGCATGGGGGACGAGGCCTGGCCTCAGGTCTCGAGGTCGAGGACATACATTTTTCAAAGGCCTCGAGGCCGAGGCCTTTTTATCGGAGGCCTCACGAGGCCTTAAGAGTGTTAGGCTGAAGGTAAGTTATTTGAACCCAGAGGTGTGATATTCAGATGCAAATAACAAATGCGGCATTTGCACCTCTGGGTGCAGATACTCACTTCGAAATCTTTTACGAATAAGCTCCTCCATGCTTTGGGAAGGCTCAACAATCTAGCCTAGCCTAGGCCTAAAGCTCTTCCAAAGGTAACATACCGTAGCCTCACACTAGCCTGTATCTCTTCTTTTTTTGAAATCCATAAGATAAAGCAAGAGTCTACTCAAAATTAATAACAGACATAACTCACTTTACTAACCTAATAAAAGGGAATTATTAAGTATTAAGCACGTTTATCTATCACACGCGGCCACACCACAACAGTGACACGCTGTGTTGACACTTGCCTGGTCACAAAGTCAGACACAGTTGCCAGAACAAGATTTCATGGGCACCATACATTAGCCCAATAACTTTTTATTTCTCATTTCATGCAGTTCATTTCTCATTTTAATATATCCGCAATATTTCAAGTATTTATGATAACTTAGAAAGTTATGATGTGAAGATGATCTAGCAAAATATTTCAAGATTGTACAAACTCACCGAGTGTTGATCGAAAATTTCTGAACGGCTACAATTACACTGGTCGACAAAATCGAATTTTTTTCGCTCATCAAAGATGTATACACACTTTTCTAGACCAGGTTTGTACGCTGATTCCAAATCTGTTTTCAGTTTTCCTCTAGCACATCTATTTATCGAAATATGACGTGTTAATTTCAGCACAATTTATCGTAAACGTACAAGTTTATTCATAAAAAGAAATGTACATCAACCTAAAAATGCTGCGCGTACGATTTTCTTTTGTAAACATTGTCCGGATCGTCGGCTACAACATCCAGCAGTAGTCTGCCAGCATACTTTCGTTCCAGAAACCTTGGTAGCGATTTTCTATAGACTGGATGTCTTGATGAATGTACGACAAAAACCCCACAAGAAAAAAAAACCACCGACAAAACCCCCGGCGACAAAACCCCCGGCGACCAAAACCCCACCGACAAAACCCCCGAAATAGGGTAATGCGACAAAACCCCCACTCACAAAAATAAATATATAATGTGTATTTAAATTCAAGGTCAAGGTGACAGAGTCTAGGTTATAGGTTTTGAGAAATTCCAGTTTCAGTTTCTGAATAAGCTTCACTGCAGCAGTATCTCTGAAATTTTCACCGCAAATTATATTTTCTTTCCGTTTTTACCCATCATGGAAGTCATTCGGAATAATAAAGGTGGCGAAAAGCTGTGTTATAATGGCTATATGTATACTAAAAATTCCACTAGTTCTAATACAAAGCGGTGGGAGTGTGCTAGAAGAGTAGCGTTTGGATGTAATGGTAAAATAACAACTAATTTAGAAATAACCGATATCATTTCAAGTATAGAGCATAATCATGAGAGAGATGAAGGATCAATAGAGGCAGCGAAAGTGCGTGCATCCCTCTATCAACAGGCCAAATCAAACAAAGGAAATACTAGTCGTGTTGTCGCGGATTCATTGGAAAGCATGACTCAAGAAGGAAGACTTGCTATGGGAAAATTAAGTACAGTAAAAAGAAATGTTCAAAGAAAGCGTCAGGAAGGACGACCTAAGGATCCAGTATCTTTAAATGATTTACAAATCTCAGGTGAGAAAATACTAAGCCTTTTCTTATTCACGATAGTGGCATTGAAGCCAGGAATCGAGTCATTGTGTTTGCTACAGAAGAGTGTATGCAACATTTAGGTAAGTCCGATATTTGGTTTATGGATGGAACGAAAATATTACGACTTAACCTAACCAATCGGCAATGTGTATATATATATATATATATATATATTAGGGTGTTTCATAAATTAAAAGTTTGGAAAAATTTTAATCCACATGGATCCCCTTGTTCCATTTGCTGAGGAGACTGATAAACCGAAGTATTAATTCAATAGTTTAAAGTTTACGGGTCCCCAGTTTGATGCTCTGGCAGATCATAAACGGAAAAAATTAAACAAAAATCTGTCAATGAATTTTTATTCAACAAACGAGTACCATTTCACTACACATTTTCACAAAGATACAAAAAACATAACCACTTCTTGCGAATCATTTGTCCATGAAATCCTTCTTGGTTTTATTCGGGTATTTCGCCCTATGCTGCATCACAGTTTTGAGCAAATACTGCTTCTGCTCTTCGTTCTTCGTCAGAGAACAGTTGAACTCTTTGGTGAGCGCGATGGCTCTTTCGGCCCGATCGTTGACGACAGAGATTTTGTTAACAGTTGCCGCTGCTTGCTTGAAGCCCTCTACTTCAGTCCACTCGGCAACTGTCTTTTTCAAGAATTCTGTGTCCAAGTCGAATGCATGGAAGAAAGCCATCGTCTTTCCTGTCACGAACTCCGCCAGGTGTTTCGAGGCAAGATTCCTGACGTTCTTCCCTTGGGGTCGCTTGAGTTCCTTTTTCGATGCGGGCTTACCCAAACTGACGACCATCTGAGCCTTTTCTTCATCTGCCACATCTGCGTCGAAGAACGCCATGGCAATAAGTCTCAGAGATGTACCATAGGTGTCGAGACATGGCTTCTTGCGCAGCGTTAACACGCGAATATCCCGACATGGCAAAGGCTTCCGCGTCACGCAGAAATTCCAGATCAACTGCGGCAGCCTTGCTTGAGGTTGCAGCACGAGTCCAACCTCGGATGTAGACGAGGGACACGAAGAGACCTACGGCTGTCAGAGCTTCCAACTCGTGACTCGACATCTTGAACTGCTTCTTCAGTAGAATTACTTTCAAGGAGTAGATGGCTATCGCCATCCATCGAGCGTGATGGTAAGCGCCAGGGGCTCTGAGAGGGAAATCCACCACTTTTGCTTCTCCCAGGAAGATGAGAACCAACTGTAGCAGTTCCTTGTAGTCATCGCGCTGATGCGACGTGCTCACCATCCCTCTCACCAGCAGGACTGACTTCTCCCTCAGTTCCCTCATAGAGTCATTGACTTGAGCAAAATCGTACGGCCGCACGTCCAACCGGTCGATGAACTTCCATTGTGCCTGAAACCTCTTGAAAACGGGTATATCGGGGCCACTTGAAGGGCCGTATGCACGCTTGAAGACGGAGCTGAGGATGACTTCATAGATGTGATGCCGACAGGGGAAGTACATGAGTTCTCTGCCAAGACCTTTCTCAATCAGGACGCAGGCCCCGATATGAATCCCGGTGTTCGACGCTGTCGTGTCGAAAGACAGTCCCCGCACGCGCTCTTCCATCCTGTGTTTCTTGACCAAATCCAAGCAAACTCGCGCTATCTTCTCGCCGGTTCCGGACGTCACCTTAGGAACGCCGAGCAACTTCTCCTTGCCGTCGCCAGAGACGAGGACGGCGATCCGGTCAACGCTCTCCTTCCATTGCTCATTGTCAGGTAGGAGCTTACCGTCCCAATGCAAGACAAGAGGCTGACCAGGACAAACTTCGTCGGATTGATAACTTTCAGCAGCCACCTTCCTGAGAGCCTTGCGTGTGCGGTACATGGTACTGGCAGAAATGGACAGTTCATCCAAGTCAAAACCTAGTGATTAGCCGCTGCAGCGTACGACATAGCTGAATCGCGGTACGAAATATTCAGCCGATCGTAGGTAGTCGTCAATCCTGTGAGATCAGATTCCTGCGTCGCTTCTTGGTATTTCCCTTGGAGGAGGATGGAAAAACTTCCACGGTTGGGTCAACGACATCTGAGTCAGTCTCTGACGAAGTTGAAATCACTAAAGCCCCCGTATCTTCTGCAGCTCCTTGTTCCTTCCTGGCCTTCTCCTGTTGTTCCTTAATCTTGTCCAGCCTCTTCCTTTTCCTAATCTCCTTATAGTGAAGCTTCATGTCAACAGGGCCCATGCTGCAGGAATTTGGATCTTCACGCTGCATGTCGAGAAAGTGGATGTCCTCCTGATTCTTCATCATTTCCTTAGCCTGTGAATGAGCAATGTCCATGATCTCCTTCGCTATTGCCTCCTTGAACATCGCCTCCTTCACTCGGAAGGACTCTGCTTTATGTGACTTGTGCTTCACAAGCCGGTCGTATTCCTTGAGAAGGGATTCCATCTTCCTCAAGGCCGAATCTCGACGCATCATGGGGATTCTCGCTCTCTCCCAAAATATGAGACAGGCATCCAGGCACAGGTTCAGGCATTAGTACGTCCAAATTTTTGCTCCTTTTGGTGGTAAAAGTACTTTTTGAGTACTTGCAACTGAGTTGGAAGGCCACTTGATGTGATGTTCGCATCCGTCTGGCCAATAAGAAACACTTCTGTTTTCGCTCTGGTAGACACCTGGAAAGAAAACAAACTAAATAATTCCACAGAAATAATTTCACATCGTAATTAATTTCATTAATTAAATAAAGAAAAGCAGTAACTGGGACTCGAACCAGTGTCATAGCCGTTTGGCGGCATCGCTCAAGTCGGCGTACACAGCACGCTATCCACTACACCATCTAGGGAGTGGATAGCGTGCTGTGTACGCCGACTTGAGCGATGCCGCCAAACGGCTATGACACTGGTTCGAGTCCCAGTTACTGCTTTTCTTTATTTATAAAACTGATACGTGTACACTACGTTCTCTTTGACAATTCATTAATTAAATAAATTTCAATACCGCAGTAAAATTACATTAATTAGTATCATAAATAATTACCAGCTTAGTTGTCCAATATGCAACAGACTAATTAATTTCATGTAATATTAATAATAAATATCACTACCACAGTAAAATGACAGAAATTAAATAATAATAAATTTCAATACCACAGTAAAATGAGATAATTAGTAGCATATATAATTACCTCCATAGTTGTCCAATAGGCTATACAACACGAACCGCTCAAGTGACGAAGAAAACCGTCTTCACTGCAGGCAGGCAGAAATGAACTGAAAAAAGTCGTCAAAGTTGGGGACCTCTAAATGCAGCGCGATCTGGTTCAAACTTGCACAAACGTGTTTTCTTGTTCTTTAGAATACGGAGAAACGTGTGGATTAAAACTCCAAGCTCATTTTTATTTTACCCTATAGGTATGAAACACCCTATATATATATATATATATATATATATATATATATATATATATATATATATATGCTGGAAACCCACAAGGAAAAAGAAAAAGAAAAACGATTATAAGGCTACCTAACGAAGGCTGGGGGCCCTGGTTTTGTCGCTGGGGTTTTTTTCGGTGGGTGTTTTGTCGCCGGGGGTTTTGTCGGTGGTTTTTTTTTCGTGTGGGGGTTTTGTAGGTGGGTGTTTTGTCGCCGGGGGTTTTGTCGGTGGTTTTTTTTCGTTTGGGGGTTTTGTCGGATCTCCTGTCTTGATGGAAGCGTTCCCCCTGTTCGTCACACACCGCGCCATGGTTTTCGGGAAATAAATCTAGATGCAAATGTAAGAAAATGTATTTTCAAGGATATGCGACAGCCCATTTCTTGATATGCATCGAGCAGTTTCTGAACTCCATTTTTGTATGCGGAAGACTTGTGGTTACCCAAAACGTTTCCACAAATCCATTTGAAAGCCTGCCATACTTTTAGTTCTAATGCATTGAGGTTTTCTTCAAAGCCTTCATTCTGCAGAACCTCCCTGATTTGGGTCCCCACAAAGATTCCCTCCTTCAATTTCGCAGCACTGATGTTCGCAAAATGTTCGCAAATTTCTCAACAAGGTATCGAAACCCCCTCGAATTCGCCTTACCCATCGCTTTCACAAAATTTTTAATTAAGCCGGGCTTAATGTAGAGAGGTGGCAGGAAAATCTTCTTTAGATCACCTAACGGAACACACTGGACACTGCCCGTTCCTGGCTCGTATGTGCTTCTTTGATGTCAGTCACGTCTGATGTAATGATCCGCGGTAGCACGGCTGTCCCATAGGCATAGGAAACAACAGTATTTCGTGAACCTTCCTTGCATTCCCATTAACATACCAATGAATTTGAGATCACCACAGATATTCCATTGATGAGTGCTGTATTGGATTGCTTCGAGTAGTATATTCATGTCATCGTACATCTCCTTTAGATGAACGGAGTGGGCTATCGGGATGGACGGCTTTAAGTTCCAGTTATGCAGGAGAACCGCTTTCAAGCTTCGCTGTGAAGAATCAATGAAGAGGCGCCACTCAGATGGTGTGTGTACCTGTGACAAGTTCTCGTAAAGTCCATTGATATCATGGCAAAATAGAAAAGCGGACCGTCTACTGTAAAGAATGTCGCCGAATCATGGTTTCATTTTCGATAGTGACACACTCGGACGTTCTTCTCAAGTAAGTGTTTCTGCTTAAGTCTCGAGGAGAGAAGTTCTGATTTCTCTTTGGAGAGGGCTAGGTCTCTAATGAGGTCATTCAGCTCGTTTTGAGTAGGCCTCTCCGGCTCCGATTGCTCTTCGTCAGGTAGGTAGTCAAGGTCGGCCGAAGGTCCCGCATCTCCGCCAATCGCACCTTCGTTCGATTCCTTTTCGTCTTCTAAAGAATCGAGTCCATGCTGTGGAGGTACCAGAATTGGCATCGTGTCATCGTGAGGGATCGGTCTGATCGCGGAGTCTACGTTCGGATAAACGATGTTATGCTTGTTCTTCAGGGAGAATCCAGTTATATTAACATTGCAAAAGTAACAATCGCCATGATGGTCTCTCGGCTCCTTCCATATCATGGGTATAGCGAACGGCATCGACTTTTTCCTTTGGTTCAACCAGTCACGTAATCCATTCGAACAAGCGGTACAGATATCATGTGGCGCCGACGCCTTATCTTGGTCACCTAGTGGACAGCCGAAGTATAACCGGTAAGTTTTCCGAAGATCCATCGTGATTGTACACCGTTGTGATTTAGTCGCGAACAAGCCGCACACGTAACAGAAATTGTCTGGGTGATTTTTACACTTTCGAGGCATGATGATCGATGAGTGGATTGATGTAAATCACCTAAAAAATAAAATGTGTAAGTGGGCGACGCAAAACAAAAAACACAACTAGACATGTGATTGTTACGGCAAAGAATAAAAAGGTGTACATGTGCAACGTTGCAAATTTGTGGCCAGCTACTGCTCTCACCTAAAATACCACAAGATAACCTGCGGAAAGCCTAAGTTGAAACGAGAAAATGCCATACATGAGGGTACAGAAACGGTAAAGCAAAAACCTACTGTACACCCAAGCTGCCACGACAAAATACTCCGCTACATGTATAAAGGACGCATATTATATATTGTATATATGACGCGTTCGGTGGAGAAGGGGCGAACGCAACATTTTCGAATTATGCCACAAAATGCAGTTAAAGTTTATAAACTTTAAACCTTCGTATTTTTCCGGTTTATTGAAATGTTGTATGAATTTGAACACATATTTGAGTAAAATATTGTTGTGTAATATGTCGATATAATAAAACGCCAAGAAATTTTACAATATTATTTATTGATAGCTTCTGATGTTAACTGGTGTAAATTAGGGTTGCCAGACGTCCTTTATTTCAAAGGACAGTCCTTTATTTCGATCTGCTTGTCCTTGTCCTTTATTGTCCTATAACATTTAAAATTTTTTTGGGGAGCATCTCTCTCTCTCTCTCTCTCTCTCTTTCTCTCTCTCTCTCTCTCTCTCTCTCTCTCTCTATATATATATATATATATATATATATAAATAAATTTGAGAATCTGGGAGTGGCAGCTTGAAAACGTTTTGAGTGTCCTTTAATCCGGTCATCAAAATCTGGCAACCCTAGACCGTGTAATCCATTATTTGGTCCTCTTCGTCGAATGTTGTATTACCTGCTTCAACTGTTTCGGTTTCTTCCAGTTCCTTTAACAATCTTGTATAATAGTTCACTGCAGTTGCAGGCATTAGGTCTGATAATTCTTTGAGATTTTTATTTTTTCCTTAGTTATTGGCAGCAATTGGGAATACTTTGGTTGCAGTGTCTGCTGGGCTAGATTGAATAAACTGACACTGTAGGATTTTTTCCCTTTCTGCAGTCTGACGGGATGGCTATTATCTGGGGTTGTGCGGTATGCAGTAGATATTACGTAGCCTTCTTTGTGTTGAAAGTCAAATATTAACTTTCTTGCATCTGTAAATTTAGTAGTTGTTGATTTCCTAATGACAATGCACGTTTTTAGGACGTCAAAATCGAGAAAATCAGCCTGTTTCATTTCTACAACTAGGAAGCGGTGCGAAACGGCTGTAGTTATGGCCGTAACATAATCTTTTTTGGTGTAAATAATATTGCCGTAATTATTTTTAATATTTTGTTCAATTTGGCAATTGAGCATCACAGGGCATTGTCGAGTGACCAGAAAGTAGATAGATGTGTTCAATGTGAAGCAATGATGCGGAGTGAATTTCTCTGAGATACATTAAAACCTAAATTTTACCGTGAAAGAATGCAGACTAACATCTAATTTTTTGCATAGGTAAAGCAAAGGTTTTAAAGGATAATTATACGACAAAAAACTCATTTTTCGAATTTTGTGGCGTTCGCCCCTTCTCCACCGAACGCGTCATATATAATATATAATATATATTCTATATATAGTATTATATATTATATTATATATACAGGGAGTCCCATAAGTCCGGCATCATAGGAAAAATAATAAAAAAAGGCAAAACAAAAGCTTTTATTTACAGAACGTGCTCAATATGTTCACCATTGTTTTCAATACACAAATTCAGACGTGATACCCAGTCAGCAAGCACACGGTGAATGATGTCAGGAGTAATGGTGTTACATGCCCCAATAATGCGCTGCCGCAAATGTTCAACACTCCTAATTTTCTCTGCGTATACCAGCGCTTTCAAGTGGCCCCAGTCAAGTGGCCCCAGAGATAAAAATCTAGTGGCGTGAGATCCGTTCTTCTAGCTGGCCATTCCACAGGCCCTCGACGTCCTATCCAATGACCAGGGAATTGTTGGTACAGGTATTCCCTTACTTGGGTGCTGTAATGTGCAGGAGCGCCGTCTTGCTGGAACCATGTTGGGAAATTTCCTTCTTCGTTCAAGACACTGGAAAATGCTTCTTCCTTGAGCATACGTAGGTAGGTGCCTCCAGTGACATGTTCATCGATCATGCGATTTTTCCAAATGCCACACCATACCATCACCCGAGATGCACCTTGTTCCTTTGAAGACGTATACCAGTGAGGGTTGTCTTGAGACCAGTAGCGGGTGTTCTGTCGATTTACCTCACCATTTCCATAAAGAACAGCCTCGTCACTGAACAGAATGGTGGACGGGAAATTGGCATCCCGAGCATATGAATTATGGTTTGTAGAAATAGAAAAATATGAATTTCTCCTATGATGCCGGACTTATGGGACACCCTGTAGTTATATGCATATTATATATTATTATATTATAAAAAGGACGCATATTATATGATATATTGTATATATGACGCGTTCGGTGGAGAAGGGGCGAACGCAACATTTTCGAATTATGCCACAAAATGCAGTTAAAGTTTATAAACTTTAAACCTTCGTATTTTTCCGGTTTATTGAAATGTTGTATGAATTTGAACACATATTTGAGTAAAATATTGTTGTGTAATATGTCGATATAATAAAACGCCAAGAAATTTTACAATATTATTTATTGATAGCTTCTGATGTTAACTGGTGTAAATTAGGGTTGCCAGACGTCCTTTATTTCAAAGGACAGTCCTTTATTTCGATCTGCTTGTCCTTGTCCTTTATTGTCCTATAACATTTAAAAAATTTTTGGGGAGCATCTCTCTCTCTCTCTCTCTCTCTCTCTCTCTCTCTCTCTCTCTCTCTCTCTCTCTCTCTCTTCTCTCTCTCTCTCTCTCTCTCTATATATATATATATATATATATATATATATATATAATAAATAAATTTGAGAATCTGGGAGTGGCAGCTTGAAAACGTTTTGAGTGTCCTTTAATCCGGTCATCAAAATCTGGCAACCCTAGACCGTGTAATCCATTATTTGGTCCTCTTCGTCGAATGTTGTATTACCTGCTTCAACTGTTTCGGTTTCTTCCAGTTCCTTTAACAATCTTGTATAAAATAGTTCACTGCAGTTGCAGGCATTAGGTCTGATAATTCTTTGAGATCTTTTATTTTTTCCTTAGTTATTGGCAGCAATTGGGAATACTTTGGTTGCAGTGTCTGCTGGGCTAGATTGAATAAACTGACACTGTAGGATTTTTTCCCTTTCTGCAGTCTGACGGGATGGCTATTATCTGGGGTTGTGCGGTATGCAGTAGATATTACGTAGCCTTCTTTGTGTTGAAAGTCAAATATTAACTTTCTTGCATCTGTAAATTTAGTAGTTGTTGATTTCCTAATGACAATGCACGTTTTTAGGACGTCAAAATCGAGAAAATCAGCCTGTTTCATTTCTACAACTAGGAAGCGGTGCGAAACGGCTGTAGTTATGGCCGTAACATAATCTTTTTTGGTGTAAATAATATTGCTGTAATTATTTTTAATATTTTGTTCAATTTGGCAATTGAGCATCACAGGGCATTGTCGAGTGACCAGAAAGTAGATAGATGTGTTCAATGTGAAGCAATGATGCGGAGTGAATTTCTCTGAGATACATTAAAACCTAAATTTTACCGTGAAAGAATGCAGACTAACATCTAATTTTTTGCATAGGTAAAGCAAAGGTTTTAAAGGATAATTATACGACAAAAAACTCATTTTTCGAATTTTGTGGCGTTCGCCCCTTCTCCACCGAACGCGTCATATAGTATTATATATTATATATATTATATTTATTATATATATATTATATATATTATGATCGGTCTCATCTCGAAAACTAGACGTGCTAGAGGAAAACCGAAAACAGATTTGGAATCAGCGTCGCAACAGCTATCTAGCCCACCCAAAATTATATCTGATGAAAAATACTTGTTGGCCAGTGTTATTAGCGACTCAAGCAAGCATTGCAGAGCTACATTTGGAAATGCCTTATTTTTTAAGCTTTGCATTTTTATATATCTTGACAATAAGAAATTTTGGTCTTAAAGTCTACCAAAGATCATTAATGTAATTGTAGCTTGTACTGTATGTGAAAGATGTTTCTGATATACGGTAGGCCTATAGGTATGAAGTTTATATCATGCCATTACTATATAATTATATATATACACGATAATAATATAATAACGATAATATTAAGAATATATTTGCACCTGATATTCCAACATGTTATACAGGGTGTCCCAAAAGTCCCTATCTATTTTGTTGAAATAGGCTGAATTTCAAATGAATGTTTTAATGACATGATTGCACGCACCTTTCTAGACAAATCATGCATTAGATTTCTATTTTAATTATTTTTAAATTTTTAATTATTTTTTCAGTTCCATATCATTGGTGATGAATGTGCATGAACGCGTTATGATAGTAACATGTCGCATCAGAAGAATGAAATGTGAAATTAGAGACCGATCCTAAAGAAGGTTTCATAAGCCTGGACCGACAGATAAAGCAATTCGTGAATTTAGGCCCTGGGCAGCGCGATCTCCGGATTTGACCCCATTGGATTTCTTTGCTTGGGGTTTCATTAAATCAGAGATCTAAAGGCAAGCAGTTGAGAAAATAACCCCTGAAATGCTCGGAAATGTGTTCCGCAATGCAGCTGACCGCTTTAAGATTTGCAGAGATACAGATGGAGCACATGTGGAAACTGCTAATTAAAGATTTTAATGGTGTAATACTTGTAATTTGTATAGAAATACACCTGTATTCAGGTCAGTGTGACATTTATTTGAAATTCAGCCTATTTCAACTAAATAGATAGGGACTTTTGGGACACCCTGTATATGTAATTTGATTCAAGCGTATATTTGCACTTGACATTATCCCTTATTAAACATTTTTAAAGTTATATGTATTATACTTTATATTATTAAAATAAATGAAAAGACCGAAAAAATTATTTGCAAACAATATAACAATTTACATCTCAGTTATAATGACGATATTAGCAAAATTATTGTTTGTCTGATGTTATACAGGGTGTTTATAAAGTCCCTATCTATTTCAGTGAAAACCTAGCAAAAAGGGTAAAATTTAATAGCAATATAATAGAAGGCATACATTTAATGAATACTTAAGCATATGATTCTACATGAGCACCATTAGTATCTCTACAGAGTTCTAATCTGTCAGCAGCATTGCGGAACACATTTTGGAGCATGACAGGGGTTATTTTTGTAACTGCTGTTACGATACGAGCACGTAAATGTCTCAGCTTCATTCAAATGCCATTTTAAACACCATCGTCTTTCAACAAGATGGGGCAGCTTGTCATTACGCAAACATTGTTCGGATGTACCTAAATGAACGATTTCCAAATCGGTGGATCGGACGTGGAGGCAACAGGCTCTAGGCGGCTCGATCTCCTGACCTAACGCCCTTGGATTTCTTTATTTCTTTGCATGGGGCTTTATGAAATCAAACGTCTATCAAATGAGGGTTACAGATCTGCAAGAATTACGTGCTCGTATCGTAACAGCAGTTAAAAAAATAACCCCTGTCATGCTCCAAAATGTGTTCCGCAATTCTGCTGACAGATTCGAACTCTGTAGAGATACTGATGGTGCTCATGTAGAATCATATGCTTAAGTATTCATTAAATGTATGCCTTCTATTATATTATTATTGAATTTTACCCTTTTTGCTACGTTTTCACTGAAATAGATAGGGACTTTATAAACACCCTGGATATTAATTTCAAATCATATTATTTGAAAGTTTATATGTTACAATTTATGACAGACGAAAGACAAACTTATCGACGCTAGTAGCTTGTTAGCAGTATACAAGGTGGTATTCTCGTCTAGTCTGGCCTATTTTTTGTTACAGAAAGAGATACAGTACAATAGCTTATACACATAAATAACGCAAACACATTACACTCGTATGAGCTCAGTTCAACTGATGACTAACTGATAGATTGCTTTCCCACACTAGTTTTGCTACATTAAGTCAATTGGTCTACTGCTGACTGCCTGAATAATATTTATACACCGCGACATACATAATATTTATATACCTAACGTCACAGTGACCTGTCACTAATCCGTTGGTCACCTAACTGAATAGTATTTATCAAAGACTGCCGCCTGACTAATCACCTGTTTAAATAACATTTATCAAAGTATGCCGCCACATACGGTCACCTGTCAGGTCATGGTTCTCACCTGAAGAATATCACCCCGAGCGCGCCCACCTGAAGAATCTCCACCCCAATGCTACAGGGGGTTGAAAATTACAGAACAAAACAAATCAGGATTTCCTAATGCCTCACAAAAGTCACGAGGCCTTTCCATTTTTCAGCTGGCCTCGAGACCAAGGCCACTTTTGAGGTCCGAGGCCTGCAAAATATGCCCAAGGCCGGCCTCGCGGCCGAGGCAACGAGGCCGAAACCAGGCCTCAGCCCCATGTCTGGTTAGGACATTAGCCACGACGTAGCCCTTTTGGGTGACAATAGCGAGTGCATTATACTGTGCAACCAACATTACAGGACGAACAATGTATACAAAAATATATATTTAATTTCGAGAGATTTGAAAGTTAAGTAAATTTTATGCCAATATCAGGGTTGGCTGTTTTAAATCTTTGTATTTTTAAAACATTAAGGGAAAGAATTTAAAATATGGAAGATTAAATATATGTAAAAAGTGAACAATGAACAATTCCTACACCATCATTATATGGATTCATTGTCTTCATGCAGAACTTATGTTCGTATAGTTTTATGTTGAATGTTCATTTTTACATAAGAAACCAAAATCGCCTAAGCGAGTTTTTGGGTAGAATTTCGATTTATACTTCTTTATTCATTACTGTATTTCCCTAATTCATCTTAATTCATGTTCTTTCTTGACCGCTATCCTTTATTAATTTTATTACTTATTCATTCATCTACCTATTGTCTACTTATGCCCTATCAACTTATCAGTCTATTTTTACTCGTGTCAGTCTATGAAACGCAAAACTTTTGCCTTCGTTCGAAAACGTTCTCGTATTATATTTTTTTCATTTTTTAAAGTTAAGTGCGTTCACCCCTAAAGATATTCATAAATGCTTGGTAAGTTATTCTCGAATTCAGCTGACAGACAGAATCGAGCGCTTCAAAGATAAAATACCTCCGATAGCATATTATTTCGTAAATAAATTATCTGTAAGTGCAATGTACTTTGTATTATATTTCTAAAATCTTAATTGTCTATTAATATGAAACACTGTAACAAAACAAAGTTATAGTAACTGTTTAATTATAATTAACTGTAATACTTTTAATTTAATATAATGTAATGTACTTTAATGAAACTGTACTTAATGATGTAATGTACTAAATAACGTAGTCAATGTACGTTAATTAAATTGTAGTTAACGATAATAAATGAATTGATAATTATAATTATAGTTACAGTAGACCAAAATTACAATGTACTCAATGTCCGACCCGACATTATGTCGCCATAAGGAATGTCGAATCGGCAATACTGTTGTTATGTATTTTTATTATTATTTTTCCGTTGTGATAAATTTTGATGTGCTTTCTACTTTGCCAAATAATTGATGACCTGTTGTTTTTTAAAATCTCATAATCATTTTTTTAGATTTAGCTGAATAATGAATCCTGAGTAACTTTTGCCATGTCATGTTTTGTATACATTCTTTCTTCATTATAAATGTTGAAGTCATGTTTTGCCTAAGCATTTAATTGTAAATCTTAAACCTTTAATTTTTACTCATATGCATATTTTAGTGTAAAGATGCATAGTTCAATTTCCACTTTTAGTTAACTTGGCAGATCATGATAACATCAGATCTGAAAATACGCAGTTTAAGATAAAAATATGGCTTCATCTTCAAATATCTTGTTTATTCGTTTAAACCTTACACAGCTAAAAGATTTACTTTATTTTCCAATATTGTGCAAAAATAATACAGCCTCTTCAACATTTAATAATGATGATGTTAGTAGAATTGGGGTATATAAAGCCCACCAATTTCTTCCATGTTTGTTCTGATACCAACTACGAGGCTGAGCATTACCTGTAACAGTTTAGAAGTAAAACACAGTAAGAACAAGTCTTTATCTTCTCCTTCGAGCCGTGCTCTCTTCAGAAAACTTAGTCATTAGAATCTCCCGATAAGCTACAAGAAGAATCGGAGAGAAACCCCAAAGAATTTAATAAGCCTCTCAGAATCCTCCGAGCCACTAAAGAAGAACTCGGAGAGTAGTATAGAAGAAACTACTGCAAGTAACAGATCCGTTGCTGCCTCCTAACCAGAACCCCCGTCGACTCCGAACCACCCCAGGGCCATAGACGGAGGGGTTAACATTGTGGCGACCCTTTACTAGGATAAGAAAAAGATTTTTAGAAGATTTTAACAAGAAGATTTTAACAAGAGGCCACTCTTTGGCCAAGATAGAAATTACCCTGCATCTTCACGACTCCAGGATTCTTCCAGTCTTCCAGACCCTGGAACCAGAACCAACACCCAGTTGACCGGCGTGTCACGACTTCTAGTTCGTCACATCCACCCAGTTGATCGGCGTGTCACGACTTCTAGTTCGTCACATCCACCCAGTTGACCGGCGTGTCACGACTTCTAGTTCGTCACATCCACCCAGTTGACCGGCGTGTCACGACTTCTAGTTCGTCACATCCACCCAGTTGACCGGCGTGTCACGACTTCTAGTTCGTCACATCCACCTTTGGACCGGCGTGTCACGACTTCTAGTTCGTCACATCCACCCTTGAACCGGTGCGTCACGACTCCAAGTTCTGCACCCCTAGTTTTCATCCAGGAACAAGTGGCCAGCAAAGACACGTCTTCAGGACACGTCTCTAAGAATTTCGCCGCAGGAATCTTGTTAAGTACAAAACTTTTTTAATAATTTCTAAACATTTGAAAAGTCATTATTATTAACAATTAATATTTAATATTGAGCCAGAATTAACACAAAACACAGTGAACACAGTGAACACTTCAGACACCAGTGATACATTTTTGTTTTATTGAAAACAATATTGTCACAGAATTATTTTCACAGTTATTTTCAGTTATTTTTACTATTCTAGTTAGTATAGTATAATTTTATTTTATGTATCAAACATAATAGTATCGTACCTTCGTGTACATTCGAGTGAAATGTTGTTTACATTTTATATTTTTTTTGCAAATTTTTTTCAAATTATTGAATTGAATTGACTTGCAAATTAAGAAAGAGAGTGTTATAGAGAGTTTATAGAGTTAGAGAGTTACTTGAAGCATTTCAAGTTAGTTTCAGAATACTTGATAAGAGTTCAAGTTAGTTTCAGAATACTTGATAAGAGTTGAAGTTAGTTTCAGAATACTTGATAAGAGTTCAAGTTAGTTTCAGAATACTTGATAAGAGTTCAAGTTAGTTTCAGAATACTTGATAAGAGTTCAAGTTAGTTTCAGAATACTTGATAAGAGGTCAAGTCAAAGGTTGCATCTAAGAGGGACAACCGCCCCCCCAGAGATTACAGAAGTTAGTTTTGAAAAAAAAAGTTAGTTTTAAAAAAAAAGTTAGTTTTGAAAAAAAAGGTAGTTTTGAAAAAACCAGTTAGTTTTGAAAAAAAAGAAGTTAGTTTTGAAAAAAAAAGTTAGTTTTGAAAAAAAAAAGTTTTGAAAAAAAAAAGTTAGTTTTGAAAAAAAAAGTGTTTTGAAAAAAAAAAGTTAGTTTTGAAAAAAAAAAGTTAGTTTCGAAAAAAAAAGTTAGTTTTGAAAAAAAAAGTTAGTTTTGAAAAAAAAGTTATTTTTGAAAAAAAAAGTTAGTTTTGAAAAAAAAGTGTTTTGAAAAAAAAGTTTTGAAAAAAAAGTTAGTTTTGAAAAAAAAAGGTAGTTTTGAAAAAACCAGTTAGTTTTGAAAAAAAAAGTGTTTTGAAAAAAAAAGTTTTGAAAAAAAAAGTTAGTTTTGAAAAAAAAAGTTAGTTTTGAAAAAAAAGTTAGTTTTGAAAAAAAAGTTATTTTTGAAAAAAAAAGTTAGTTTTGAAAAAAAAGTTTTGAAAAAAAAAGTTTTGAAAAAAAAGTGTTTTGAAAAAAAAAGTTTTGAAAAAAAAAGTTAGTTTTAAAAAAAAGTTAGTTTTGAAAAAAAAAGGTAGTTTTGAAAAAACCAGTTAGTTTTGAAAAAGAAAGAAGTTAGTTTTGAAAAAAAAGTTAGTTTTGAAAAAAAAAGTTTTGAAAAAAAAGTTAGTTTTGAAAAAAAAAGTTAGTTTTGAAAAAAAAGTGTTTTGAAAAAAAAAAGTTAGTTTTGAAAAAAAAAGTTAGTTTTGAAAAAAAAAGTTAGTTTTGAAAAAAAAAAGTGTTTTGAAAAAAAAGTTAGTTTTGAAAAAAAAAAGTTTTGAAAAAAAAGTTTTGAAAAAAAATTGTTTTGAAAAAAAAAGTTAGTTTTGAAAAAAAAAGTTAGTTTTGAAAAAAAAAAAAGTTAGTTTTGAAAAAAAAAAAGGTTTGAAAAAAAAAGTGTTTTGAAAAAAAGTTAGTTTTGAAAAAAAAAGTTTGAAAAAAAAAAGTTTTTGAAAAAAAAAAGTTAGTTTTGAAGTCCCAAGTTAGTTTTCAATGCAGTCAATTGAATTCAACTTTTCCTTTGTAATTTAAGAGCATTTAATTTAAGAAAAAAAGTAAGTTAAGAATTTAATTCAACCTTTTTTTGTGTTGTAAAAGATAATTAAATTCACCCTGAATTGACCGATTTGCGTCTTTAGTTAACCTTTCTTTGTTTTGTTGTGAGAAGAAAATTGACCTATCTGTCTTTTCTTTTCATGCCATTGTTACGTATATAAATATATAGTCATGTAATCCATTATTTGTAAGGAACATGCCGTCCCTCCGTTTGTTGAACTTTTTTAATTTTTGTTCTAAGTAGTGTGACAAGCAATCTTTTTTTCAAGAGCAAAGTGCTCACAAAAAGATGTTATTGTCAATTTCAGACTTATATCCCCCGCTTAGTCACTCAATTCCCCCGAATGTCGTACTACAAACTTTGTCCTTTAAGTTTATTTTATTTTAATACCCCCAACCCCAGTTGAACCCAGTGACAACCGGAGAAATGGTTCAACCATGGTTAATTCCTCTTTAGTACGATGGAACATAACCTCCGTTTATGTTAAGTTGTGTTTTTTATTTCTAAGAACATTATATGCTCAGTTTATTATAGTTTATCATTAATTTCTATTTCCAAACTTTATATTTTTTATATTTTTTTATTCGATTAATACTGAGTAATTGTCGTAGTCGAATTCAATTTACGGAAGTTCCGTCCCTTCAGTCACTTTTGCATTAAAACTCGTATGCAAACATCATCATTATAATCTTAATAATTATTGCTTACTATATATAAATTCTCGTTCATGCATTTATTAAGTTGTTTTATCTATTCCTTAACGTAAATGTATATATATATATATAACCCTAAACCCATCTTAAATTATTATACATCATTTTTAAACTTTGTTAATTCAAAACCTCCCAAATCCCTACACATTTGACCACAGGTCTATACATCATCGATTACGTAATTCTATTTTTACCTACAATAGTCAATAAAAATTAGCTGATAGATTGTACGATTTACATCCCACAGAAAAAAAAAAAAATTTGGTAAAAAAAAAAGTTTTAACAATATCATTCTTTGTCTAAATTGTTTATCTAAATTAAAGTATTAATCTTTGAATTCTTTTATATTATATAATAACTCACTTGTTCTGTATAAAAATTGTATTGTAAAAAAGAATGTCGCCATCTAACTTGAATTACTTACGATGTTATTTTCTCAATTGTATTATATTGTATTATATTCTTGTATTAATACCATTTTGGAGGGGGAAATACTGTAAAAAGTGAACAATGAACAATTCCTACACCATCATTATATGGATTCATTGTCTTCATGCAGAACTTATGTTCGTATAGTTTTATGTTGAATGTTCATTTTTACATAAGAAACCAAAATCGCCTAAGCGAGTTTTTGGGTAGAATTTCGATTTATACTTCTTTATTCATTACTGTATTTCCCTAATTCATCTTAATTCATGTTCTTTCTTGACCGCTATCCTTTATTAATTTTATTACTTATTCATTCATCTACCTATTGTCTACTTATGCCCTATCAACTTATCAGTCTATTTTTACTCGTGTCAATCTATGAAACGCAAAACTTTTGCCTTCGTTCGAAAACGTTCTCGTATTATATTTTTTTCATTTTTTAAAGTTAAGTGCGTTCACCCCTAAAGATATTCATAAATGCTTGGTAAGTTATTCTCGAATTCAGCTGACAGACAGAATCGAGCGCTTCAAAGATAAAATACCTCCGATAGCATATTATTTCGTAAATAAATTATCTCGTAAGTGCAATGTACTTTGTATTATATTTCTAAAATCTTAATTGTCTATTAATATGAAACACTGTAACAAAACAAAGTTATAGTAACTGTTTAATTATAATTAACTGTAATACTTTTAATTTAATATAATGTAATGTACTTTAATGAAACTGTACTTAATGATGTAATGTACTAAATAACGTAGTCAATGTACTTTAATTAAATTGTAGTTAACGATAATAAATGAATTGATAATTATAATTATAGTTACAGTAGACCAAAATTACAATGTACTCAATGTCCGACCCGACATTATGTCGCCATAAGGAATGTCGAATCGGCAATACTGTTATGTATTTTTATTATTATTTTTCCGTTGTGATAAATTTTGATGTGCTTTCTACTTTGCCAAATAATTGATGACCTGTTGTTTTTTAAAATCTCATAATCATTTTTTTAGATTTAGCTGAATAATGAATCCTGAGTAACTTTTGCCATGTCATGTTTTGTATACATTCTTTCTTCATTATAAATGTTGAAGTCATGTCTTGCCTAAGTATTTAATTGCAAATCTTAAACCTTTAATTTTTACTCATATGCATATTTTAGTGTAAAGATGCATAGTTCAATTTCCACTTTTAGTTAACTTGGCAGATCATGATAACATCAGATCTGAAAATACGCAGTTTAAGATAAAAATATGGCTTCATCTTCAAATATCTTGTTTATTCGTTTAAACCTTACACAGCTAAAAGATTTACTTTATTTTCCAATATTGTGCAAAAATAATACAGCCTCTTCAACATTTAATAATGATGATGTTAGTAGAATTGGGGTATATAAAGCCCACCAATTTCTTCCATGTTTGTTCTGATACCAACTACGAGGCTGAGCATTACCTGTAACAGTTTAGAAGTAAAACACAGTAAGAACAAGTCTTTATCTTCTCCTTCGAGCCGTGCTCTCTTCAGAAAACTTAGTCATTAGAATCTCCCGATAAGCTACAAGAAGAATCGGAGAGAAACCCCAAAGAATTTAATAAGCCTCTCAGAATCCTCCGAGCCACTAAAGAAGAACTCGGAGAGTAGTATAGAAGAAACTACTGCAAGTAACAGATCCGTTGCTGCCTCCTAACCAGAACCCCCGTCGACTCCGAACCACCCCAGGGCCATAGACGGAGGGGTTAACATATACAATCAGCTTTTGAAGGTTTAACACTTTAAATACTGTAAATAGGTGATAGTTTTACATATTTTATAGATATATTTTCGAATAAACAATATATATATATATATATATATATATATATATATATATATACCTCGTTAACCTCGTTTAATTTCCGTGTGTTGGTCTCTCTTCACACGAAGGTGTGTGTGTGTATATATATTATATATATATATATATATATATATACATATATATATACACACACACACACACACACACACACACACACACACACACACACACACACACACACTTTATTTGAAATTATACTCATAAAATATTTCGGTGTTCGGTCTGCTTCAGGTGAACTTTCCAGAAGAGACGTAAAATGGATAATTACACACAAGTAAAGGTGGAATTGGTTTTGTACTGGCATGAGTTAGTGAGAGGCCCCTTTTTGCGAGGTCATCTGAAGTTTTTGCTCAAAACTCTTCATCACAGATAAAATTAAAGCACCAGAAGAGAACATTCAGAATGAGTGTGGTAACATTTCTATATGGAAAATCTATTTAATGTTCGTAGAAAATTATGTGAGACTGTAAAATTAATGTGTAAAATGTTTCCCATACCTGACAGTTTGAACATTTTATGGAAGCAGTTGGTACTTCACATGGGGAAAGACCTTTGTAACACCATATATATACACACAGTAATTGGTATTCCATAATCTTTATTTGGAAGTGAGAATATCCAACTAAACATCATTCTTAAAAACACGAATGCTTTAATTATTATTGGTTTATAACTCCAAAGTCACTTAAAGTTATGCATTTCAAGCAATTTACTGTCGTTTTCAGTTCAATAAACATCATTGGTTTATAACTCTAAAGTCACTTAAAGTTATAAGTCATTAATACATTTCAAGCAATCTACTGTCGCTTTCAATTCAATAAACATCACTGTATATACTGTGTAAGAAATTTGTCAGATATCAAAAAGGTTTTGTCTGTAAACTCGTATTATCCATCAATTCATTTCTTTCCATCTTGGATTTTATGTTGCTTTCCTGAGTACCTTTTCTCATTCAGGAAGGATTTGCAAAACGTGAATCCTCGAAAAAATAAAAGAAGAAAAAAATACAAACCAACAAACCGAGACCAAATCACAGCGAATAAAATTTTAAGGTTTAAAAGCGGGTGAAAATGTCAGTACCAGTTTTGTGTTCCTCATATAAACAGCAGTAAATTGTATTAGTTTTATAGACCATATATATATATATATATATATATGGCGATCCAGAAAGCTAAGAAAGCTATTCCCAAAAATAACGTTCAATAAATTGTTTGGGAGCATCTTTTTGGAACTCACTCTCTCTATGAGAGAGAGAGAGAGAGAGAGAGAGAGAGAGAGAGAGAGAGAGAGAGAGAGAGAGAGAGAGAGATGATTAATAAAAATAAATGTTTACCATCGTGGAACGCAACTCCTCCTCAGTTATTTTATAGTCTTAAAATGTTCTTGGAAATTTTCTGCACAAGTCGGGTAAGAGTAAGCACTTAAGACAGGTCGCTATATATCTCTTTCCTGTCTGGGTATAAATACGCAGTTTTCTTTGCAAGAAAACGTTATTCAATGCTAAATCAAACTACGTAAACAAATTTCGTACAAAATATAAGAAAACGTTATTCAATGCTGAATCAAACTATGATACATAAACAAAATTCGTAAAAATGCAGCCGTATTTATCCGGAAAGGGAAAAGAAATCAGATATGAACTGTTAGTTTCCTTAGTTTTAATCTCTAAGGCTCAGAGTACACAGAAGCAAGAGGCCACATTGAAAAGGACCACGTTTCTCGTTGTTTGTGGTGCCTTCATGCCACCATTTCATGCATGAACCACAATGAATCTACTCTTCTTGAGGTGGTTCCTGGTACTTTTGGATACATAAATTCTTCAGTCTATATGACTTCCTTTGTTCGCCTTATTGTTTTCTGTGGCACGACGACAAGTTTGGGTTTTCGTTTCCTGATACTTTTGTTTTCTTGTTTTTCAAGGGACTTCCAGCCATTTTCTTCTCTTCTACAAGTAGAGTTTGCCGACAGCAAACAATTACGGAAAGTGTCAAAAAATGAAAGTACATATGAAGTAAAAAACATACAGTGAACAGCTACTGAGTGATTGTCCCTAAATGTGCTTCCCACAACAAAAAAAAAACTTTACCATGGAATATGTTTTAATTGTTATAAGGGATGTTGCAAAAGTGGTGTTTTTTTTTCAGGATTTCAGGAATTTTGGCAGGTCACCTCTGAGTAATGTTCACAGAAGTTTGCAAAGTTTCGCTAAACTATTTCAGGTTAATGGGACAATACAGACCACCGACATCGATTTTAGAATTATTGAGCTGACGTTTGACGTTGCGAACGACATCAGTAAACACGACGCCACATTACATGCAGCGCTTGCGTTACAAGATTTGACTTCCTTTGGACACTATGAAAACTCTCCAGGCAACGATACGTGACGTAATAATAAAGATATGAATACGACATTGCAACTAACAAACCGAATTTTCCACTCCCTTTTTGGACAAACCATGCTAAATTTACATTTTGTTTAAAAAATATAGCTGTTTAAAGATATGATAAAAACTCCTGAAAGAAACAACACGACTTTTGCAACACCCTTTACATACTTTCCTGCGGGGCCAGAAATACATCACAAACACGAAAAATTGCATGCATATTTTCTAGTAAAATGTTGTAATTTTCCTGAAGTTTCTTTTGCAGTCAGCTGCGCCAACACGCCTGCAGCTAAACAGGAAGGATTTACAGTGTTGACACTCATTCAACCATTTTGGTAATACGTATCTTATGATTCAGCAACCATACACAAGTTATTGTAAATTAACCTTAAATTGCTATGTAAAATAGAACTCATTTCTTCGTTATGATCACAATATGAAAACATTATATATTCGACTTCGTTCTACACACACACACACACACACTGAATGTTGCATTAATATGGGTACTTGTAGGTTATCTCCGCCCACCAATTTTGACAGAATATTTTCGTTAAAACTAACGAAAATATCACGACTTAACCTAACCAATTAATTATCAAGGGCGTACAGTTGATCTATTATTAATTATAACATTGTTTGTTTGTGGAATAGTATTTACTATTTACTAATAGATCAACTGTACGCCCTTGATAATTGGTTAGGTTAAGTCGTGATATTTTCGTTAGTTTTAACGAAAATATTCTGTCAGAATTGGTGGGGGTGAGATAACCTACAAGTACCTTAATATGAATGAGATCATACCAAGATGCTTCACTTATGCGGTAAAAAACAATATCATTACAGTATGCGCTATAAAAATGTAAATATATACAGTGTATCTTCTGAACTAAGAGTGTCTACAAATTATAAGCTATGTCAGAATGCCGCGAGAAATTGACCCTGAATGAACCATTAAGGACAGCAGATGCGCTCTAAATTGTAGGAAACAACTTCAACTTTACGAGGTTTCAAGACAACGTTTTTTGAAAGGAAGATATGCGATACGAGGGACGATCTGAACAGCAACATTATTTTCCTTTTCCACCAATACAAATATATATTTTTTGCGTAAATGATGTATATTAAACATTGGTTTTGACATGAAAAAAATTAAATTATAAAGATTTTGTTTGTTGAATAATAGCAAAAAATGTTGTCAGATTTTGGTTTGAAATGTGATGTCGTCATGGTTGTGAATGATCTAAAATTCAGTTTTCCTTGCAAATCATTCACTATATTTGGAAGTACCTTGTTATTATGAGACATTATTATTATTATTATTATTATTATTATTAGAGTCGCTTTTCCGGTATGATAAAGTGGTAGTGACAGTTTTATTGTATATGCTATTTTTATATCAATATAAATAGCAAAATGAAAGGAAAAATAAGACCCATATATATGAATACAAAAGAGCAAAAAGAGACATAATTTATTATTAGCTAAAATCAAAACTTGAACCCTTCAAACTTTAATGATGGCGTTCTCCAGCATTTAGTCGAAGATTCTTGTCATGAAGGACCAAACATTTAATATTTCATTAATAATGAATCAGTTTTCTTAGGGTGGGATATTTTCAGTTTGTTTAAATTAAGAAATTAAAAAAGAATTGTTTTATGTATGTATGCATGTATGTACTGTATGTATGTATGTATGTATGTGTGTGTGTACGATCCCTTTCATGAAGATCTGCAGATCAGTTAAAAGTCATGGACTTAAAAGAAGTTCGTTTTGGAGTGAAAAAACGCTCTTTTCTTTCTTATTTGACTTTTTACTTTATCGCTCTTTCTTCTATTCTCGCTCTTTACTCTCGTTTTCGCTGTATCTTATACGGCCGCCATTAAAATTTGAACAATGCGAGGAACCGGGGATTAACTACACACGATCATTACTGTTTACTGAGTTTTATTTACCCCAAAAAATTTTAACAAACTGCCACAATCCCCTCCCGAGGACTGACGTTAGGGCATCCTTCGGCCTCAGAGTATTTCGAGTGTTGCCAAATAGTATTTTATATTGCAAATAACTATTAAATTTCTTATTAAACATTATTATATTCTTTATTAAAAACCAATACACAACACTCACCTCACCCCTGAGGCCGAAGGATGCCCTAACGGCAGTCCTTGGCCTCAGAGCATTTCGAGTGTTGCCAAGTAGTGTTTTATATTTAAAATAATTATTAAATTTCTTATTAAACATTATTATATTCTTTATTACGAACCAATACACGACAGTTTTCAATTCTAAAAATGAATTTTCATTACACACACACACACACACACACCACACACACACATATACCTTTCAACCTTTCAAAGGTTCCGTGCGATGATTTCTCATTTCATGAAGGTCAAGCTTGTGCGTGTGTGTGTATATATATATATATATATATATATGTGTGTGTGTATCATGATGTCAAGAAGCTCCATGTTTTTCACCAATAAAATTGACATAAAAAATATAAACAATATCTTCACTTTACAATTTTTCAAATGTCGTGTTCATTAAAACCAATAAAGAACCATTAAATCGTGAGTGATTTCATACAAGAAGGACGTTATCATGCAGAGTGTTCGACACGTAAACCATCCTATGCACGAAGCGTTTGATCACTATATTTGCTGTATAGGCTCTTCATTATTAATAGGGTATTTTCGTATACAACATTCCTCTTCTTTCGCAATTTTTGCACTTTATAAAAACAATACCATTGTTTAATCGAACTCTTCCGAGTACTTTCGAATTTATTTACATTATTTAAGCAGTTGTTATTTATTTATGTATAGTTTTCTCATGCTGCATCCTTCTGAGTATTTTCAAATATCGTATAGGAGAAATTGTGAAGTTTAAGTTCGAATGTAGTAACATCAGGAATGATGAACTGATATGGACAGTTTAATAAACAAACGCTTCGTACATATGGTACTCCACACGTTGTGCACTATCATCACCCACAGAATGCAGGAATGTTCACGTGTTGTGCCCTCACCTATACAGAGCTCATGCAGAGCGCACACTTCCGTATAAACAGAGTTAAGGCATCGTCCATGAACATTACAGGCATTGTGTTCTCCCTCAGAGAGGGATGCACTTCCCTGCACCGAGAGATGCACCAGGTATCTACCAGTAGTAGATACCCGGTGCATTCTTCCAGCGAAATCTCCATCGCAGGGTACAAAACGGAGGAATGGACTCCTGGTGAAATATCTAGTGCGAGAGAAGCAATCTTCTGGCGCAAGATATTTGATGACATGCTAAATTTGATGAAATTTGATGATATTTGATGACAGGCTAAAAATACCCTTGTGTACGTTCATGGGTTTCCCCTCTTGATATCATCACCATCAGCGTGACGTCATGATCTTCGATTTATGTAATTTTCTCTTCTTTTCCCATCATTATGAAGTCACTGATGCTGTTAATGACATCAAACATACCCATTTTATTATTATTATTATTATTATTATACGTTCCTCGTTTCATTAGTTTTGGCAAATGCTTCCACTACCTGTCAACCCAATTCTCTCCTTACTGACAGACATTTTGCGACAAGATGAGAACAACTTGAAATGTTTCATAATTTATTTGTGAATAAAAATCAAATGCACTGCAACAGTTTATACCTATTCTAAACTGAATAGAGAGGTTTAGAATGAAGCAAGTAGACTTTATATCATAAAATGCACCGAAGACCCTTAAATCAAAAAATAAATGAAAAGTGATTAAAATATCTGTATTTAATGATTCAAAATTAATAAGAATTTTTTTTTAAATCTAGTACTAATTTCTTTGGGTTAATCATTCAGAATCTTAAAAATCAAATCCATTTATCATCTGAGCACGATGAGAACCATCTGACATGGAAAATCCACTTGAAAATTTTAAGTAATCTGTAAATCTGTAAATTTGATAAACAACTTACTTTTGCCAAAAACATCTGTTTTATTGTTTTCTTTCAATTGTTTATTTATTTTAAAAACTACGTATTGAGTTAAAAAAAAATGTCGACCGAAAAGTTTTAATAAACATTCGACTCTCGTCGAATCATTCGAATGATATTTCAAGGATATTGAAACTAAATATTAAATCCAATTTTGTTATTTAATGAAATTGTTTTCTGAACTTAAGAAACTGATAAAATAATTAAGATACTTCCAAGTTATTGAATTATGCGCCAGCAGTTTGTAGCTCAGCAAATAATAACTTTTCTATAAAGCCAACTGAAGAGGTCAGGGGGAGGGGGATCCCGAGGTACTGGTAATAATAACCCAGAAGTTAGTACAATAGACTGCATTACTGACCTTAGCGCTGTGTCAGTTTGAATCCCTCCTGATTGGTTATTTTTATTGAATCATGCAAGATCGAAGAATGAAGATTAATTTACAGTATACATTAGAATTTCATGAATGAAAAATTAAATATAGAAGATATATTTCAAGGGCCAAGGGTGCATGAATGATAATGATAGTAATGTTTGGGGTTGTTCAACCTCCTCCGTAACATCTGAGGTCATATGACGGAGGGGATCTGCAGCTTTTCGTGGGATTCGAATCATTATCTCACCAATGAAAACCCAGAGAAGCCCATTAATCTTATTCCTCCTGGAATGAAACCTCTTTTATCAAAACACTGTGTTGAAAAGGAAAATCACCCATAAAAGTAATTCTACACATTTATCATAAATCCTTAATAAATAGTGGTTTTTTACCAACTTTATCATTAGGTGGTAAAATTTTATTAAATGGCTAAAGTAAAAAAAATGAAAAACATACTGAAAACCGTAAATAACGAATTAATGATTAATCTCATAATACTGCAGGTAGGAGCTGAGAAAACACCAATGGTAATATGGGGACTCGAACAGGGTTATGGACTGCATTGACAGTAACCGAAATGTGCTAAAAAATTGCATGAGAAACTTAACCCCTTGACGGTCTTGTCCGTAAGTTTACTGGTATACGCCATACTATACTGCATAAGGGTGGAGGATATAATTAATAGTGTTGACCATTTTACAGACGGTACCGCCGAGGACACAACGTATGTTATTTATGTCGGTACTAATAACGTTTTAAATTCTAGATCGGAAGAACTGCTGGCTAGGTACAGGGACTTACTAGAGCGACTAAAGGAGAAAACTAATAAGATTGTCTTAACAGGTATACTTCCTCGAATTATCCAACGAAACGATTTCTACAGCAAGGCGACCTATATTAACAACAACCTAAAGTCTCTTTGCCAACAGGAAGGAGTGCATTATGCGAATTTTTGGAACAGTTCCTATGGCAGGAGGGACTTGTTCCTCGAAGATGGACTTCATCTTAATGACGTTGGAACTGCGCGTTTAGGAAGACTATTTCATAATACTGTCTCTTCTTTTCAGGCTGCCATAACTCGAACGGTCCCAGCGTAAATTCCACAAATTTCCCCTGCGCTCGCGAAGGTGTCGCAATTACAAACAATTTGAAGGTTCTATCCCTAAATGCTCGTAGCCTTCGAAATAAAATAAACGAATTTTTTTCTTTAATTGCTTGTAAAGACTATGATGTAATTGCGATAAGTGAATCGTGGCTTAGCACTGAAACACGCGACTTTGTAGGATAGTATCAAATTAAAGGTTATAGACTTTTTGTTAAAAACAGAATAGGTAGGCGAGGAGGCGGTGTTATGTTGTATATCAAAGATAATATTGCGAATGTTATAGAAGTAAAGCACACAATTCCAGAACCGACAGATTCAACTATAGCAGAACTTAAATTGAACGATTTCAAACTTGTTGTTGCGGTTATATATAGGCCTCCTAATCAAACAGCTGATACGGACGAAGCGTTATATCGTGAACTAATGAGAATAATCGGTAGTGAGCAGGCTTTAGTTATGGGTGACTTTAATTGCGCCAACGTGAATTACGATACAATGCAGGGAGACACGGAAGGTAATCGTTTAGTTAATTTTCTCGAGGATAGCTTTCTTATTCAAAAGGTTGGGGAACCTACGAGGTTGGACAGTATTTTAGATTTAGTAATAACTACGGATGATAGGCTAATTACTGATCTTCAAGTAATAGAACCGTTAAGCAATAGCGATCACAATATGGTAGAGTTTGTCTTTTCAGTAAGTCACTCGAAACCAACTAACTCGACTAAAATTCCTAACTTCCAGCACGCAGACTTTTGTAAATTTCGAAATAAATTGTCACACGTCAATTGGGAAAACGTAATGGGGAACTCCAACGCAAAACTAATGTGGGAATCGTTCGAAGCAGTATTTAGGACTATAAATATGGAATGTGTACCGTAGAAAATTAAGCGTGCGAAAGTAAACAACAAGCCCTTGTAGTTTACTTCTAGAGTAGGAGACATTATAAAGAGTAGAGATAGGGATTATTGGCTACATAAGTGCGATAAAGACAATTTGTGGTTACGAAACAACTACATATCTCTAAGGCATGAAGCGAAAAGTGTAATAAAAAAGTCCAAGCGATCTCCATAGCTCGTGACGGTAAAGAAAACCCCAAGCGATTCTTTCAATACATAAATAATAGAAATCCAGTAAAAAGTGTCTTGGGGCCTTTGAAAAATGTAAACGGAGATCTAGTTTCTGAAAACAAGGAAATGGCTACCTTGCTAAACGAATTTTTTACGTCAGTTTTTACTATAGAAGATGTAACGAATATCCCTACGGTCATAGACATAATACCTTTTGATAATGGTAATATTTTGGATAATATCGTGGTTAGTGAAGGGGTGGTAATGCGCTATATTGATAAAATGAAAACGCGTAAATCACCGGGGCCGGATTCCATATATCCCATACAACTAAAAGAATTAAAAGATAGCATTGTTGTGCCGCTAACAAAGATTTTTAATGCGTCTATTTCTGAGGGGTGCGTACCAGATAATTTCAAGTTAGCAAACGTAACACCTATCTTTAAAAAAGGCGATAAAGGTGCGGCGGGAAATTATAGGCCAATCAGTTTAACGTCTGTTGTAGGTAAGCTACTGGAATCAGTAATTAGGGATCGTATAGTCGAACACTTAGAATTGCATAAACTAGTTAGAGATACGCAGCACGGTTTTAGGCGAAACAAATCTTGCTTAACTAATCTTTTAGAATTTTTCCAAAGCGTGGTTGACGTTTACGATAGACATTGGGCGGTTGATGTAGTGTATTTAGATTTTCAAAAAACGTTTGACACCGTGCCGCACAAAAGACTCATTGAGAAAACTAAGGCTCAAGGAATCAGGGGTGTAGTAATAAATTGGCTAGAAGAGTGGTTGCGAGGTAGGAAACAGAGGGTGGTCGTTGATGGAGCGGAGTCGTGTTGGGCTAATGTAGCGAGTGGCGTTCCTCAGGGTTCTGTATTGGGCCCCTTGCTTTTTCTTATATATATTAACGATTTAGATGTCGGCCTAGTCAGTACAGTTTCAAAGTTTGCGGATGACACGAAGCTGGGTGGTAGGGCGATTAATGACGAAGATAGAGGTAAAATCCAGGAAGATCTGAATAAAATCGTTGATTGGTCAGTCACATGGCAAATGAGATTTAACGTTGATGAGTGCAAAATTTTGCATGTAGGTTCGCGTAACGGTAATTTTGCGTATAGTATGTCAGGGAAAGATTTAACAAGCGTAGAGCAGGAAAAAGATTTAGGAGTTATAGTCACTGGTGATTTAAAAGTAGCGAAACAAAGTACAGCAGCGGTCAATAAGGCGAACAAAGTGTTAGGTTTTATAGCTCGAACTTTTGAGTACAAATCGCGCGATATTATAGTTCCTCTTTATAAATCATTAGTTACACCCCATTTGGAGTACGCGGTCCAATTTTGGAATCCGCATATGCGCAAACATATAGACAAAATCGAAAGAGTTCAAAGACGAGCAACTAAAATGATTCCGTCGCTTAGGTCAAAGTCTTACGAGGATGGGCTTAAGGAGTTAAAATTGACTACACTCGAGACTAGGAGGCTAAAGGGTGATCTAATCCAGGTTTTCAAAATTATGAATGGGTTCGATAACGTAGATAGAGATAGCTTTTTCGAAATTTCTCAATATAATAGGACTAGAAATAACAGGTGTAAGTTGACAAATAGAAGGTTCGAGACAGCAGTTGCCAAAAACTTTTTTACACATAGAATAGTAAATAGCTGGAATAGTTTGCCGGTAGAAGTAATTAGTAGCACTTCTATAAACATGTTTAAAAATCGATTAGACACATAAGTTGATAGATTGGGTATAGTTTAAGGTAGTAAAATTAAGGCTTTGTGGTGATAGATCCCACAGCTCAACACAAGTGTTGTGGGATATAGGGAGGCAGCATCTTGGGTTAGGGGATACTCTCTGTCCTTACACACCCCATTTAAAAAGATTCCTCTGCCGAGCGGTGCCCCCCATAGTACTGTGAGGTATTGAAAAAATCATGATCTTCACTTGCCCCACAAACACCTTGAAATGGGAGACCCAAAATGGGTGCACACACATTTCTACATTACTGTACAGTCTTTATAGCCACACCTACACTTTTCCTCCTAAGTATATATATTGTAATGTATATGGTTGTAAATTTTGACGTGGTCCGCAATCGATATGGACCGTGACTTATTTTTGGTTGACAAGGTACTGGTATTGATAGATACCGTAATGAAATTGACTGGATTCTTTGGATCTGATATATTTGCATGTCGATTATAAATAGATATAGAGTGTAACATATTTGTGGATAGTAGTCTATTATGACTTGATCCTCTGGATCCAGAGATTCTATCTTTAGTTTTAAATCGATAATTAATTAGTTTTAAATTGATAATTATTTAGTTTTGTAAAAATTGGTCGTTGCCAATGTACAGGCAGTTTTTACATAAATTTCTTATGTTCTTGTGGTTCGGAACCCACGTAAATTTGTAGGTCCCCTCCGCCACACGGAGAATATACACAATACACAATTACGAACACAGTTAGGTAGACCAGCCATGAGTGGATCCTAGGGTCTTTGTTGGTCTGAAACATTATAACATAACTCGATCGTCTAAGGGTTAAATCAAACCCAGAAACAGGTTGAAATATCTCACTAGGTAAAGATCTCAATTGAATAAATAACAGTGCTACATGAATTCGTATAACTTACATACAATGCAGATTATGCAGTATATAGGCATTAAGGTGGCCCACTTTTCATTTTTTTTTAAAAGTATAGGTTGTCGTAGTTTATCCCATTATTTGGCACTATACTAGCACATTGGTACCATTTTTACAAAAATTGATCAATATTTAGGGGTCTCGCATCGACCTTGAAATTACGAGTTTTTTTTTTAAAATGCGTACTTTTTAACTTTTTACTGAATCAAGATAAATCATTAGGTAGGGATGTTTTCTGAATCCTCTTGATGAGAGAAGTCGTTTCGTGTGCCTTGCAATGTCATACGACTAACGGTTTAAAAGTTGTGCCTGTATACAGGTAATACCAATGTGCTAGTATAGTGCCAAATAATGGGAAAAACCACGATCACTATACTTTTCAAAAAAATGAGTCAAAAAAATGAGCAAATAGCAGACAAATAAGGAAGAAAGAAACAATAACTTAAACAATCACTTTTGCATTGTATTGACCACTATCACACGTCACTGGCTGCAACGTTGTCCCTCTGTGCTATGTCATCGTGGCGAGTGATGACTTCTTGAAGTCGCCGCGCTCTTTCCGGTTGTTTTCCACCATTTGCAGAAGATCCTGCAGCTGTGCCTCGTCCTTTGTGACCGTGTTCGCATAGTCTTGTATCAGTTGGACTCCTCTTTCAGCGACGTCATTGGTGACCTGGAGATTAGAGATCACATCCTTCAGACGACAAAAGTCCTCGTTCTCGTCCCACTTATCAGTTGGCAGGGTGAGCCGCGAAGACCCATACATCTTCAGACCTGTAAATAAGAACCAGGAGGACTCGTCGATCAGGTCGGGGAGTAGCGTCATCTCGTCGACTGAGAAGTTCTCGTATGTGAAGTCTTTGGGTACAGGGAGGTGGGACAGCTTCTCTGCCATCTGTTGCTTCACAGTACCATCCACCTTGTTGCTGCATAGAGCGAAGATGACGGTCTGAGGCCTCAGATACCAGAAGTGCCGCCTCATCACTGCCAGTGACGCTTCTGCCACCTCGCGGTCCACTGCCCTATACCTCAGAAAACGCTGGTATAGTACCAGGTCATTCAACGGCGCATCAGCTGCTACAGGGGCCGCCAACCAAGCTGGTACGTACAGAAGAGCGATGAACACCACGATCCTGTGCAGTTTGTCGACCAGCTCGGCGTCGAGCTCCAGCTGCCTACTGAACATCAGCAGTTTTGTGTAGTAGATGACCTGAAACAGAATAGGCACCATTGTAAGTAAGACAGGTTTATTGTTACCAATTACTTTGTTTGCGTTATAATGAAATTGTTTCCTGCTCTTTTGGAGTAAGTGCCACTCTTTCCACAATGCCTCTAGCTTCCGTTCGCAGTTGAGCTTTGTGATTGTTTTAATGCGGGCCATGTTCCAAAACTTTAAGACGTTGTTTACGGTTTCTTTGAATGCGTCTTTCCTGTTAGCAGTGTACTGGATAACACTGAAGAAGTATTGCAAAACCTGCCGTGTTGTTGGCAATTTGCTACCACTGATGGAGGACGACGGTTGGCCAACTAAAAAAATTTCCGAGGCCGATCTTAGAGAAGGTAGCGATGTTATTTTCGCCTTTCCTTTTGATGACTCTCTATTTGTAGCTTCAAGAGTTCTTCCAGTTATGGTTGCCATCGATTTGTCCATGACAAAGGATGAGGAACTCAGACAGAATTTCAAAATGTTATGATCTGCAAAAAAAGAAATAGGTTAGGTACCTGGCACAGGCATAGTGCATTTTCTAATTACCTATATACATTATACATTCCGCCCGGGTATGGTGACTCATTTTTTTGAAAAGTATAGGTGATCGTGGTTTTTCCCATTATTTGGCACTATACTAGCACATTGGTATTACCTGTATACAGGCACAACCTTTAAACCGTTAGTCGTATGACATTGGCAGGCACACCAAACGACTTCTCTCATTAAGAGGATTCAGAAAACATCCCTACTTAATGATTTATCTTGATTCAGTAACAAGTTAAAAAGTACACATTTAAAAAAAAAACTAGTAATTTCAAGGTCGATGCGAGACCCCTAAATATTGATCAATTTTTGTAAAAATGGTACCAATGTGCTAGTATAGTGCCAAATAATGGGAAAACCACGATCACCTATACTTTTCAAAAAAAATTGAAAAGTGGGCCACCCTAAATTAGGCATGTCTTTACCGACTGGTATGTCAATTTGCCAGTATATGGTGCTTAAATTTGTGAGATTTTCAACAGCAGTGGGTTTTATCACACTGCTTAACTTTCACATTTCAAAGTACTTTTGTCTCTCTTCTGAAGTTATATTACCCAAGTGTATAATTTCGTTGTAGACATACAAATATAAAAAAAGAGCTTATGATTCCGTACAGGTCACTGCGACTGTGACAAAAGGCTTCACCGGTCCTATACGATTTTATACAGTTTTAAATTAGTGCATTCTGTATCTTCATGAGCAGTTGCTATGAAAAACGCCTCACTAGCTTTTGTGATGTGTTTTATTTACTGAATATGGCCAAGTATTGACGAAATTCAGTAGATGTCACTTTGGCTTCTTCAACGTTTTCTTCGAAAGTTTAAGTTTCTTCATCTCTGAATTCATCCAGCGTATTCATTGCAGATGTGCGTAGCCTATTCTCCCATTCCTCCATACTGTCTAACTTTCCTTTGTTGCTGTTAAGATAGCTTTTAGTCCCATTTTTTACACTCTTCAAAAATTACTTCGCACCCTTCTCCTGCCAAAACTTAGCTTGTGATTTCATATGGTCTGAAGTCAGTGAGACCCATTCATTCCGCAAACAACCGACATTTCATTTACAGACGAACACCTATGATTGAAACGTTTTCTGGTCGCACAATTTTGAAGCAATCGTACATTTTAGGATCTAATTCCTCATGACCAGTAGGGTGGCCCACTTTTCAATTTTTTTTTAAAAGTATAGGTTATCGTAGTTTTTCCCATTATTTGGCACTATACTAGCACATTGGTACCATTTTTACAAAAATTGATCAATATTTAGGGGTCTCGCATCGACCTTGAAATTACGAGTTTTTTTTTAAAAATGCGTACTTTTTAACTTTTTACTGAATCAAGATAAATCATTAAGTAGGGGTGTTTTCTGAATCCTCTTGATGAGAGAAGTCGTTTGGTGTGCCTTCCAATGTCATACGACTAACGGTTTAAAAGTTGTGCCTGTATACAGGTAATACCAATGTGCTAGCATAGTGCCAAATAATGGGAAAAAACCACGATGACCTATACTTTTCAAAAAAATCAGCAAATAGCAAACAAATAAGGAAGAAGGAAACAATAACTTAAACAATCACTTTTGCATTGTATTGACCACTATCACACGTCACTGGCTGCAACGTTGTCCCTCTGTGCTATGTCATCGTGGCGAGTGATGACTTCTTGAAGTCGCCGAGCTCTTTCCGGTTCTTTTCCACCACTTGCAGAAGATCCTGCAGCTGTGCCTCGTCCTTTGTGACCGTGTTCGCATAGTCTTGTATCAGTTGGACTCCTCTTTCAGCGACGTCATTGGTGACCTGGAGATTAGAGATCACATCTTTCAGACGACAAAAGTCCTCGTTCTCGTCCCACTTATCAGTTGGCAGGGTGAGCCACGAAGACCCAAACATCTTCAGACCTGCAAATAAGAACCAGGAGGACTCGTCGATCAGGTCGGGGAGTAGCGTCATCTCGTCGACTGAGACGTTCTCGTATGTGAAGTCTTTGGGTACAGGGAGGTGGGACAGCTTCTCTGCCATCTGTTGCTTCACAGTGCCATCCACCTTGTTGCTGCATAGAGCGAAGATGACGGTCTGAGGCCTCAGATACCAGAAGTGCCGCCTCATCACTGCCAGTGACGCTTCTGCCACCTCGCGGTCCACTGCTCTATACCTCAGAAAACGCTGGTATAGTACGAGGTCATTCAACGGCGCATCAGCTACTACAGGGGCCGCCAACCAAGCTGGTACGTACAGAAGAGCGATGAACACCACGATCCTGTGCAGTTTGTCGACCAGCTCGGCGTCGAGCTCCAGCTGCCTACTGAACATCAGCAGTTTTGTGTAGTAGATGACTGAAACAGAATAGGCACCATTGTAAGTACAGTAAGACAGGTCTATTGTTACCAATTACTTTGTTTGCGTTATAATGAAATGTTTATCTTTGAATAACATTTAAACTTATCTCTAGATTATTTTTGTTTGAAAATACTAACTTTAGCCATCCATCTTGCGTGGTGGTAGGCTCCTGGGCGCATGAGGTGAATGCCACGGCGTGGTTGTGTCCCGAGTACCAGGAGCGTGATCTCTGCCACTTCCCGGTAATCGTCTCTGACGAAACCAGAAGCTGTGCTCAGGAAGCTGACTGCCGCGTCCCGGAGTTCTATTAGCCACGTACTCTCCGCCAGATTCTCGACCTGCAGCTTGCAGTAGGTCGAGAGATCGAGCTCGTCCCATCTTCAAAAATAATAAACAAGAAAATTGTGTGAGAAAACTCTGAAGTTCCGGTTTGGCTTGCTGTTTTATAAACTAGTGGAATATCATGTGTGTCCTAACTTTACCTTGCACAAAAAATGAACTAACCTTCTCTTCAACTGCTGAAACAAAGGATCAGTTGGTGCCGTAGTCCTTCCGAGCAGGGTGACGGCTACTGCCTCCACGATAAGCTCTAGGACGTGATGACGGCATCCCAGCTGGAGTAGCGGTCGCCCGAGCATGTTTTCCAGCCGGACAACTGCACCCTGCACCCTCCCCGTGTTGGTGGAAGTGGTGTCGAAGCAGAGTCCGATGACGCTCTCCTCACATCCCCAATCTTCGAGAGCATGTATGGTTGCCCGCAGCTGCGACAGTTCGGTGCCGTCAGCAACAGCTGGGAATGACAGCAACTTTCCTTCTGTGCAATGAGGAGCCCCGGAGATGAGAATTGCTTGGCGGTGCTCCGCCGTTCCAAGGAAGTTCTGAAACACGTGCCATATATTTCAATTTCATGGTTGTAAAGTAACCTATTTTTGTTCACATTCAATTCTCTTTTTAATTGACATTATGCTTCATGAATCTCATTACTAAATTGATAACTATGAAAACTTAATCAACTGACCTTGACCATTTTGCCATCCCAGTGGACAACAGTGTGCCTCGGTGGCGTGAAGGAGTCCTTCACAGCCGTCGCCACTTCACGGCGATGTGACACTCTTCCCCGGCGAGCCGTTTCTTTCGAGATGCTGAACTGATTGAGGTCTGCTGGTGGATCCGCCGAACGTGTGATAGCAGCCACAATGCTTACTACCTATGTAGAGAATGGAAAGTGGAAAGGAAACTGTCAAGAATACATGTGGGTTACGGGACACTTTAAAACTGACGCTATCGATGAATACTATACACAATACGCACCTGATTATTGGACATGCGGAAACGATCAGCCACTTCCATGACAGCAGGTGCATTAAGGATGCGGCGAGGAAGATTGACAGACACACTTGGCTCTTTCGGCAGGGGGAACGCTAGTTCTGTCTCCGACTCTCCTGACATGCCAGTATCATCATTCTCCATGGCCTCATCTCCGGTTTCGTATGCACACTTTGAGGTTTGTGGCTCCTGGCGAGGACGTTTTCTTCCTTCCTGTAGCTTTTTTTTACAGCGAAAACTTTATCGTTCCCGCTCATCGTTGCCACCCGAGGACCACGTTGATCGAGGTAGAAGTCAATGTCTTTTTCTTGTCCTTGTCGGACAGCAGTCGATTCTTCTTTATATCTTCGACAGCGTCAGATGCTCCGATATCCCACAGCTTGTCCACACTGTCCGAAAACTTCTGCCGATTTCCTCCGGCGTCAGTTTCTCGTTTTCTGCTCTTTTGGAGTAAGTGCCACTCTTTCCACAATGCCTCTAGCTTCCGTTCGCAGTTGAGCTTTGTGATTGTTTTAATGCGGGCCATGTTCCAAAACTTTAAGACGTTGTTTACGGTTTCTTTGAATGCGTCTTTCCTGTTAGCAGTGTACTGGATAACACTGAAGAAGTATTGCAAAACCTGCCGTGTTGTTGGCAATTTGCTACCACTGATGGAGGACGACGGTTGGCCAACTAAAAAAATTTCCGAGGCCGATCTTAGAGAAGGTAGCGATGTTATTTTCGCCTTTCCTTTTGATGACTCTCTATTTGTAGCTTCAAGAGTTCTTCCAGTTATGGTTGCCATCGATTTGTCCATGACAAAGGATGAGGAACTCAGACAGAATTTCAAAATGTTATGATCTGAAAAAAAAGAAATAGGTTAGGTACCTGGCACAGGCATAGTGCATTTTCTAATTACCTATATACATTATACATTCCGCCCGGGTATGGTGACTCATTTTTTTGAAAAGTATAGGTGATCGTGGTTTTTCCCATTATTTGGCACTATACTAGCACATTGGTATTACCTGTATACAGGCACAACCTTTAAACCGTTAGTCGTATGACATTGACAGGCACACCAAACGACTTCTCTCATTAAGAGGATTCAGAAAACATCCCTACTTAATGATTTATCTTGATTCAGTAAAAAGTTAAAAAGTACGCATTTAAAAAAAAAACTAGTAATTTCAAGGTCGATGCGAGACCCCTAAATATTGATCAATTTTTGTAAAAATGGTACCAATGTGCTAGTATAGTGCCAAATAATGGGAAAAACCACGATCACCTATACTTTTAAAAAAAAATTGAAAAGTGGGCCACCCTAATGACCAGTCTCGCAATTGAAAAGCAGGCGCTTTTTATTTAATGCTTCCTTTTGCTCATAACGGTCAATAAACCACTCACGTTATGTTTTTAATGTCTGTTGCACTTGGGTTTTCTCCCAACTACAAATTCTGTGGCAATATCACGTTCTGATTCTCTTTGCTCATGACGCTTTATAACTTTTATTCGCTGCTTGATTGTCAAGACATGCCGTTGTGACATTACATAGAATTAAATTTCCAAATAAAAACAACTTCAGCTATGTATACTAGACGTACAGTATTCAGGTGAGTCACCAGCATCAGACTGTATGATGAAATTAAAAAACCTGTCTTATTATATTGCACAGGAAACTGATAAAAATCCTTTCGTCAATAAAATTCTGTACATATGATACAAAAGAGGATTAACGTTTGACAGGTTGCGAAAACGAAGGAGAGGTTCAATACACAACAATCTTCTTTGGTCGTTGTGAACGGAATTTCCTCATCATTAGTAGTCGTTACAGAGGAAAAATAGTGAAGTAAATGTATGGAAAAATTTTGGTTCTTTAGCTAAATGGTCGCTTGAGCGGAGTGGTCGCTGCAAGAGAGCGGTGGCTGAATGGGGTTTTAAATATACCAGTGGATTCAGTGTTGAGCAAACTGCATTTAAGAAAGTCCTTCAGACGTATTGTCTCGGTTTGTTTGCAAAACGTGGAGGTGTAATGTTCACGAAACGACTACAATATGCAACAAATGTAAAGAGTGTAGACTTGAAATAATTGGCGGTCTTTCCCAACACTCCAATATTCCCATAGCAATTCATGCATATCGCTCTTACAGAGAGTAAACTTCTCAACTTCAAGCATTTTGCAAAACCCATTGTTTTCCGCTGCACTTCAGTTCTGATATTCTAAAATTTATTTAAAAATGCAAATAAAAAGTTTTAAAGAACATAGAATATCTCCCATTCAATATTTCTTTACTGCGTCAATGTACAGTAATGAATGAATGAATTATAAAGAGCAAAAATACGAGTATGTGTATATATATATATATATATATATATATATATATACAGGGTGGGCCGTAAGTTTCCATACATAGGAAATTTAAACGTTTGTTTTTATGTTTCAGATACCCTAAGAATATGCGTTTGTAAGATCTTGTTTACTGATGAAGCAAATTTTTACGTCAATGGAGAGGTTAATCGGCAAAACATACGTTATTGGAGTAATGCTAACCCTAACTGGCTGAGTCCGACGAAGATGCAAGGTGCCGGTAAAGTGATGGTGTGGGCCGGGATATGGGGTGACAGAATTATTGGACCAATTTTTGTCAGTGGAAATCTTAATGCCGAAAGGTATCTTACATGTTGCAAGAAGAGATTTTCCCATCCCTGCTAAACGAGGAAGGTAACTTCCCAGTTTACTTCCAGCAAGATGGAGCTCCACCTCATTATGGTCTTCACGTGCGTCGGTATTTGGATCAGCAGTTTCCGGATGCTTGGATTGGTCGGCGTGGTCCTGTGGAGTGGCCTCCCAGATCCCCAGATCTCACCCCCCTTGATTTCTATCTTTGGGGGCACTTGAAGGCCATGGTGTATCAGGAAAAGATACGAGACATAAATCATCTAAAGGAACGTATCACCAACGCCATTACAAGCATAACGTCAACTGTGCTAATGCGTGTTCATCAACAGTGGGGAACACGTATTGAAATGTGTTTTCAAAACAATGGCAACCATGTAGAGCATATTATATAAATAAAAATGGTTGTCCATAAAAAAATGTTTATTTTTCCTATGTATGGAAACTTACGGCCCACCCTGTATATATATATATAATATATATATATATATATATGTGTGTGTGTGTGTGTGTGTGTGTGTGTGACTAAATCATTAAAGCAATATTTCCATGGATTTCACTTCGAAAATGTGCATCCGAAAATAATAATAAATAGGCTGGGGGTGCGTTTTCGAAGAATGAAATGAGGTCCTCTGCGTCAAACGAGGACAACAGTAACGTTTGAATTCAATTTCTTACAGTTTTCAGGTTTGGTTCATTAATCTCGTCCATTGGCAGGATGGCACGGCGATCGGGATGAGATGCTAATATAAAATACATATAATTTATTACTTTCTCATTTAATATTGCTGGTCAAATATATATATATATATATATATATAATATTATATATATATATATATATATATGGCGCTCATAGGTATTCGTTCAGAGAAATATTTGTTATATCGTTTTATCTTTTGTGCCATGCACAAGAGAGCTACGAAAAATTTACCGTTCGGTTGGAAAAATTTAACCAATAAAGAAATTAGTTTAACTCCAACATATAATATAAAGCATAAAAAAATTTGAGGAGGAAAAAACCCCGATAAAATGCAAACGTTTTCGTACATTTATTTTCAAAATTATTTAATACTTGTGTGTCCACTTTAGGCTTGAAGAATTAAAAAAATTTATCAGTAGTTGGCTGTTTATTAATTAGAGACTGTTGGCAATTCTGAATTCTAGAATTTTCTCTGCGAATCTTCATGGAACAAGCATTGGGTTGTCGTGGTAAAGAACTGTCTACAGATTTTAAGAGATTGTTATCCTTGTACTGAGTTTGAAAAAAGTTATAGGAGGTTAGAAAGAGAATTTCGAATTCCATTACGAAGGTTGCTGTAGTTGTAAAGAAGTGGAAAGGCTTTGGAACAATCAAAACTCTACCAAGGTGTGGAAGACCTTGCAAGATTTCAGAATGTACAGCTAGATGGATTGAAAGAATGGCTGCTGAAGAGGTGAAAATCGCATGGTGCTAAATCGGAGCTATATGGTGATGCGGCAAGACGGTGAATTGCAGATCCTCAATTGCTTCTCGCTTTTGAAACACTGGTGTTAGGCCGTACGTTGCCATGGTGAACAATGACTACGTTTTTGTGGGTGCGAACCTCCGATCCGTTTTTTCAACTTCTTCAGAGTTTTAATATAAAGTGCGGAGTTGATTGCTGTTCCTATTCCCGTAAAGTCTTCGAGAACAACACCATTGATATCCCCAAAAACAGTCATCATCACTTTTCCAGCCGATTTTGAACTTGAATTTTTTTGGTTGCGGTGAATTTTTGTGCCGATATTCCATGGATTGTCGTTTAATTTCAGGGTCATAATGGTGGACCACGTCGTCTCCTGTTACAATGCTGCGCAGAAATTCATCTTCATTTTCGAAGCGCTGCAGATTTTCTTGGCAAATGCGTAGTCTCTCAGTTTTCATCTCTGCAGTGAGCATGCGAGGCATCATCTGACGCAGACTTTTCGGTAACTGGGAATACTGATAATGTGCCCACTCGCTCTTTGGAGATATCGAGCAGTGCAGCAATTCATTTGTTTAATGCGACGATTTCCACGAATCAGTTCGTCAATGTAGTTCCGATGAGACTCGTCGGTGCCATTACAGGCCCTTCCACTTCGCGGTTTGTCTCGCAAATCTTCTTGCACTGCTTCTCCTTCTTTACACTGCCTCGCCCAACGTCGAACGGTACTCACATCAACACACTGTTTGCCGTACACAGCTTGCATTCGCTGATGAATGTCTATGGGAGCAACACTTTCCGCGGTCAAAAATTCAATTACGGCACGTTGCTTGAAGCGAACGTCTGTACTCCTTCCCATTGTAATCGATACTGAACCAACGTGTGAAATGAGTGTAAGCTATATTAGGCTAAACACTAAACCTGTTTTATCTGGTTACCTCTATACAATCTGGAATGGGGTGTGATATCAAGTTACAACACAAAACCGGTTTTATCTGGCTACTTTTACACAATCCAGAATTATTCAAGTGGAGGCATTACTTTTCAGCCCACCCTCGTATATATGAACACCCTCCTTTGTGCAATTTCTTCTACAATAGAGGTGACTGTAAGTTCAGGGACAACTGTAGATTTTACCATCCAGAAAATTGCAAGACTTACGCGACATATGGAACCTGCCAATACGGTAAAAACTGCTACCATCGTCATCTCCCAACAAATCCAAAGGACAAAGGACAAGGTTCAAAGGACAACAGGAAAAATGTAAAGAAAAATATGTACACCAATAGCGAACAAAATTTTTTCAACATCGCAGAAACAATACGGCTGCTAAGTCTCGTACAGCGCATGCAGTTAACACACCTGGGAACCGCCGAGCCGGATCGGTTCTGTCAAGAAGATACCAGAACAGGCAGGCGGAAACGGATCTCTCTCGGAGGACCACAGGGTTACTAAACGCGCGATACCGAAGGAAAACGAACTGGAAATATTTTCCTGGCTAATATTCAAGGGATAAAACCAAACAACTCGCTGAACAAAGTTTCGTACCTGAAAGGTTTTATGGACGAAACAAAGGCTGACATGTCATGCCTCACAGAAACGCATCTCAAAGATTGTCAAGGAAACTGCGAATACTATATTGATAAGAAAGAGTTACATATCGATGGTTTCAACCTACTAAGAGCGGATAGAACATCGAGACGTAAAGGTGGCTGTACTATTTATGTACATGAGAGTCATATGACAGAGACGGTAATAAGTAAATCAAACAGTTTCGTGGAACTCCCAGCAGTGAAAATAGAAAAACTAAACGTGGTACTGATAGTTATCTATAGACCTCCAAACACTCCAACTGAAAAATTCTCGGATGCCATTGATAATATCAGAAACCTAATAAAGTCCGTGAACTCTCCATCCCGAGATTTTAATTTCCCATTTATAAAATACAAAAAGGTGTGTGGAAATACATATATATATATATTATATATATATATATATATATATACAGTATATATATATATATATACATCAGGACAAGGGGGGCACAAGAAATGACCAGGAGCAAGCAAAAATGTCGATGGCTCTAACAAACGAGTTTATGTTGACACATAAGATAACAGAAAACACCAGAAAAAATAACTGCCGAGATCTGGTATTCACAAATAACATGAACTTAATTGTTGATATAAAAATAACCCCACTATTATCTCGGACCACAACATAATCAATATATCAACAAATATGGCAAAAACATTGAAGATAATACCCATACTGAAGGAAGAAGAAAATTTGGAACTTTTAACTTTAACTCCAAGACTATAAATTGGGAAGCAATCAGATCCATATGGGTCATACAGAGTGGAAAACAGTTTTCGAGAATAAAATAACCGAAGAAATGCTAACAATCTTAGAAGAAAAGGCGCTGGAAATTTTAGAAAAATATGCTCCGAAAGCACAGCCAAAAGAAAAGAGGAGCTGGTTAGAGAGGCAAAAGCGAACAATTTTCCGCAAAAGAAAGAAAGTAGCGGATAATTTAGTTAATTGAAGAGGTAACAATAGCAGGAAAATAATACAAGAAAAACTGGAGAATATCGAAAGGGAAATACAAACCCTGATTTAAGACCATACATAGAGGGAAGAGGAAAAGGAGGTAGAAGTAATAAGGCATAATCCAAAATACTTCTATGGCTCTGCGAAAAAAGAAAAACAAAAACGCGCGCCACTATCGGCCCCTTAAGGAAAGGGAATAATGAATTAACTAACGATCTGAAAGAAATATGTGGAACAGTAAGAAAACAGTATGAACCAGCCTTCAGTACCCCAAAATGTGACAAAGCGATACCTGACACAGATAGTTTCTTCGAAGAGAAATTGGAAGGAGACTGTGTAACAGATTTTGATTTTACCTAAGAAGATATAGCACGAGCTATAGGACAAATGAAATCAACTCAGCTGCAGGTCCGGAGAAATGGAACGCATTATTGATTAAAACTTGTAAAAATGAAATAGCCACACCCATATACCGGATATGCAGAAGATCCCTAGACTCTGGGGAAATACCGAGCATCTTTAAAAGAGCAAACATTGTTCCTATATATAAAGGAGGGGAATAAATTTCAAATAAAAAACTATAGACCGGTGTCTTTGACGTCTTACTAAAGTATTTGAAAGCATAGTTAGAGAGAAAATGTATGACTTCTTGGAGACACTGGAAACACGCAACGAAAATCAGCATGGATTCCGACCAGGAAGATGATGCCTATCACAACTTATAGAGCACTATAACAATATCCTAGACGCACTTGAAGGCAATGAAAACTATGATGTCATTTACACGGATTTTGCTAAAGCTTTGACAAATGCAATTGTAGTATAATAACATATAAAATGAAATATATGGGAATAACAGACAAAGTTGGAAAATGGATCTACAACTTCCTCAGAGAACGTCTACAGGTCGTCAAAATTCAAGGTATATCATCATCAGAATCAGAAGTACGCAGCTCAGTACCACAAGACATTGACAGTGGAGTAAGCAGCAACAGCATAGTAACGTCCTTTGCAGACGATACAAAGATCAGCAGAAAAATCAGCGATGCAAAAGAGGTGGAGGTCTTGCAGAGGCACACGAACAAAATATACAAATGGTCAGAAGACAGACATTTTACACCAAGAAATTTCAGCTCTTGAGATATAGTAGAGATGAGGAATTTAAACAGACTGAATATTATGCTCCAGATAGACAGGAAATTCAGAGAAGCATGAAAGCAATCGATTTGGGGGTTATAATGACTGATGATGCGAAATTCGAGACACTAAATCAGATAGCGATAAACAAATCAAAAACGAGTCGCGGGACAAGTGTTAAGAACGTTCAAAAGAAGGGACAGGAGAGTAATGATTCCCCTGCTAAAAATACTAATCATACCAAAACTTGAATACTGCGCAGTCTTGACGTCCCCATATAAAAAGGAAGAAACTAATAAACTAGAAGAAACTCAGAGACATTTCACAGTTAAGATTGATTGCTGCAAAGAACTCAACTACTGGGAAAGACTACTAAACTAAATCTGTACTCCCTTGAAAGAAGAGAGTGTACATCATATAATCTACATATGGAAAATGATCGAAAAACTGGTACCAAACCTCAAACTCAGTGCCGTACTAACGGGGGTGCGAGGGGGGCGGTCCGTCCCGGGTGACAGCCAGGATGGGGGGGTGCCATCGGGAGAGTTGAAATACCAGTACAAGTTTTCAAACCAAATGAAAAATTCGCCAAAGTAAGGACAAAAAATTAAAAATGTTCAAACTATTACAACAGCTTAATGTTAATTTCCACTATAAAATAAATTTTTATTTTTATTGGCAATACAAAATTTACAAACGAAAAATTAAATATTTGATAAAAATTACATCGAAAGGCGAACGTTTGTTGACGTTTTAGTCATCAGTTTGTTGTGCATAGCCAGCTGGCTGCAACTGACATTCCAAGTCTTGTTCACTTGACACTGTGACTCCACATACATGAGGTATGTTTCATTAAATAATTATGATAAAGCATAAAGTGCTGGTGTTTATAACAATATCATGATACTTATACCAGTGTCCAGTAATTTTTGACAATGTGGTATCATAATGATGTTTAAGTGCTTATAAATGATAATTAATGATAATTAATAATGATTGACTGTCTGTGTGTCTATTGCTTCATGTGAAAGAAGTTTTTCCAAATTGAAATTGATAACAAATTTCTTTCGCTCGACCATGAGTCAGACAAGATTGACAAATCTGGCTTTACTTTCAATTGAACATGAATATGCAAAGAAGGTGAATTTTGATGAGGTCATTGATCAATTTGCAGAAATTAAGGCTTGAAAGCAGAGACTGTGAATCCTCTATATTTACCTTTGAAGAATAGGCTGAGCGTTGAGACTGGATTTCTGTGTTTTTTGTATAAAATAAAATGCAGTATTACCTGTTCACTGAATTTTTAATGTCCTGCATTTTTCTTATTTCCAATTTGCTTATGACAGTACCGTACTGTTTAAAAATCTACTTGCAAACATAATATATTTTTCTGTGTGTTTAAATTTTAAAATTATTTATGGTGGGTGCCAAAGGAAGGATCCGACCCGGGTGCCAAATACTTTAGGTACGCCCCTGCTCAAACTAAACCCAATTACCATCCAAACAACGCTAGAAAATAGGAAAGGCAGAATGTGTAGTGTTCCCAAATTAAAGGCCCGACAAGGGACGTCTTCAACACTGAAAGAAAATAGTTTGATTGCCAGGGAACCAAAACTTTTTAACCAGTTTCCAAAGGACCTCAGAAACATGGCTGGGATCAAAGTTGAAGCCTTCAAACGAAGACTAGATGCGTAGTTCAGGACGGTACCAGATGAACCGGGTGTACCTGGCTATGTGCGGTGGAGAGCGCAAGATAGCAACTCGCTCCTCCACCAAGCCAGGACTAGAGGCGAGGCCACCAGCTTGACCTTCGTGTGAAGAGAGGCCAACGCATGGAACTGCTACGAGGTTACACTGTGTATATATATATATATATATGCTGCAAACCCACAAGGAAAAAGAAAAACGATTCCAAGGTCTTTCGTGTATTCAGAGGTACACCTCGTCAGGGAAATTCATCCCATATATATATATATATATATATATATATATATATATGGAGAGCTCGCTTTGCGCTGTTTCGCTATAGCGCTATTTTAATACTGATACCCTAATTCGCTCAGCGCTATTTGCTATAACGCTCTCGGCGTCGCGTCGTACGCTAGGCAGCGTTATCTTAGGCGATTGCTGCAGTGGATCGGTGCCGCGCAGCCACCGCTGTGCAATTTAGACAGTGCCTCTACTTTTAGGGTAATTACCATAATTTAGGATAATCAGTCTTGCGTTAAGGTAGAGTTTAGGTAGCGTTCAAATACTCACTTTTTAGGGTACTGCAATTCCTTATATGCTTGGTTTTAAATAAATGCATTTGATTCTGCAAAATGTTAACTAGCACTTTCTAATTTTACTTTTATCCACTAGCAGTATGCATATTAATAATTTTCGCTACTCAAAGAAGGGAAAGAAAAATTATTGTGTTTATATCTTTTCTTATTAGGTTTAGGGTAATTTAGGGTAATTGAGCTTTCCATCTAGGACAATATTTTTCGTTGGTGTGGAAGCCCTGAATTTTGCGCCAGTTTATTTTTGTCGCCATATTGGTTCCTCAAAAAAATTTGTGTTCTTTGTTTTGCAATTGATTTTTCCCCTTGAAATCAAGTATCATGCATCATTAGTCAGAAACGTGCAACATATTTTAATATTGTTAGCGCTGAGAAAAGAACGGCGCAAAAGCTTAACGCTGGAGGTTAAGTTGAATGTAATTAAGTGTATTGAAGCCTGTAGAGCGTTGTCTTTGGCTGAATCAAGGGTGAGGACAATTCTTAAAATGCAGAGAAAATAAAAGAATGTGGAAAGATTGTAACTCCTTTATTTGCTCTGGTTAATGAGGCCTTTATTGAAATGAAGCAAGAGAGAGCACATGAGGATGAGAATGATGCTGAAGGCGATGTTCCAACAGCAAAGACCTTAACCAGCAAAGGCATGGCTGAAGCTTTTAAACATCTTGAATCTTTTCTTGCCTATTGTGATGAAAATGATCCAGGCATGCAACTAAGTTCAGCTGTTGCTAGAGCTGTTAACAATGATGTCAACTGTTACAGGCAGCTGTACAATGAGAAGAAGGCAAAGTTCAGTTGTTTTTGGATTCTTTCTTCAGGAACCCTCGAAACCCTGCTTCAACCCCTGCAAAAAGCCCTGAAGAAAGTCCTTCAACTTCGTCAATGTAACTAATCATACTGTAAGTATGACTGATTACATACACTATATTTTATTATTTACCTAGTGTACACTATTGTTCTGTGACCAATTACATTATATTTTTGTTATTTAGTCATTTTATAGCAGAAAGAGGAGGCCGTGGTAACGAGTTAAACCTATTTACATTATTTCTTATGGGAAAATAGTCCCCGCTTAGCTCTGTTTCGCTTTACACTAGGTTTTACTGGAACCATTTAAGAGTACTAAGCGGGACCTGCCTGTATACAGAATCTTTTATTTTCAAGTTTAGTTAGGTTAGGTTACTACAGTATAGTTTATATTGAAATGGTACTCACCAACATTAGGTTAGGTCACTATACCCTATTACTCCCGACATTATGTTAGTTTAGGTTAGTTCAGGTTACAAATGTTCTACTTTTGGGGGGCGGCACCCCCTTGGCACTGGCACTTTGGCACTCCCCCATTAACCCACTCTACACCCCTCTCCGTTTTTGCAATACCAGAAAGATGAATCAATTTACATATCTTCTCAATAGATTTATGGTCAAAATTTCTGTTTATCTTACGGCTTTATTTTGTTGGAAGCTATTCCTGACCCTTGTAAAAACTTTCAAAAACTACATACGAAAAGAAAGATTTAAAATACTTGAAAATGTGCAATTTTTGTTTTATTGATTTGCATTGTGTCTTCTATTATTACCCTTGTAATGTAACCTGTATTTAGTGTTCCGCCTCTTACTGTACATGTTCCCTACACATCTGTGTACTGTATTGTAAACCTGTAACATCTACTGCCTTCTGTTTGGGGTTTTCCTAATAAATGATAATGGGTAAATGGTATTTTCAGTCCAAAGAAAGATGGTTAATTTTTTAGGAAGACGTTGTCAATGTTTGGGCTAATATGCAATTCTTAAACCAAACCTTTATTTGGTGTTTGTATTACAAATAATAAAAATAATAGGTGGTAGTACTTATATGTATTTAAAAATCAAAGTAAATCAAATACATGGGAGAAATTCCAAAAACAAGAACGCAATCGATGTGTAAAGAAATCATTCTACACGAATGGAAGTGATGCGAAAACAAAATGCATTAATGTTTTTGTGAACTGTAGAAAATTTTAAAATTGTTTTTATGTATAATCTCTACATATAAAAAAATACAGAATTTAACGGTCTTTAACGTGTTTAACGGCACCCGCACCACATAACATAACGTTATTATAAAAAATATAAAAATACTAACCCCCCCCCCCCCTCCCCATTGTTTTGTGTTATTTAATTTATCATTTCCGTGCGAATGGTTTTGATTTGGTCCATCGAATTATAATCAGAGAATTCCGTCTCAGTTGTTCTGGAGACAAGCTTGGTTGGACCGTGTCGGACATACATCAAAAACGATTGCGTTTCTCCAAATTTGGAATCATTCCTGGATTTAATTTATTGCTACGATGAGCTAATCCTTGGCGGGGCTTTGATTCGCGCCTTCCCAAAATAACACCTGTGAGTTAAGAAGACCTCCAATCGAGGCAATTATAAATTCAAGACCAATTCCAGGATTTAATTGAAAAGTAGCCGAGTATGATTGATTTTTCGGATTAAGATATAAAAGTTTTACTCTGTCGAAAGCGTTTTGATATAATTTACACACACACACACACACACACACACACACACACACACACACACACAGTTCAGAATCAACCCCTCTGAAGTTGCCAACTCCGGGAAGGATAATTCTTTGTCGTTTAAATAGAATAAATTAATACATTAATTTATATATTACTTTTTGTTGAGGTGATGCATTTTGGATGAGAATAAAACCACATGACTCACATAATCACCTTTATATAATTCACATAACTACACACATATATCGGTCACATGGATTATAAATTGGGTTATCGCAAAGTGATTTTCACCATTCGTACATTTTCAATTCAATATACGTTTTATAAAATTCATAGAAAATGTGTTATAAAATATTATTAATGAATTTAATTCTCTAACTTAAACGACTTATCTATAAAGAAAAACTTATATACAGGGTGTCCAGAAAATTATAACGGGGTTTGAAGGGACATAACCTTAAAACATTAAAAACCTTAAAAAGTATTATTGAATAATGATAATTTTGAATTTCTTTACGAAGGTATATCATTTATTACTGTCCCTCTCTATAAGCTAAGGTTAATTATACCATTCAGCACTTTTCTTAACACAATGACTTCACCTTTAGAATGATTTAAACATTAACTTTCACCGTAGTCACATCAATACTCTCTTCAAAATCTATTGAATGTCAATGTTATTATTTTCATTTCTGATGAAATTTTTAAGTATTACATTAACACCGATTTATAATAAAAACGATTATTCAGCGCACACAAACCAATACACATCCTTTGGGACAACCCTCCCCTCCATCATCCATCAGCACTACTTATATTCATAACTTACAACTCCCTTGGTGAATTCTAGTTCATCGAAATTGTCATTTATTTTAACATTGTCACTTAACATAATTAAAATCTTAGAATCACCTTTCCTCAATTGACAATGGAGTTTGTACACCCTCTCTCTTGGGGGGGGGGGGCTATTCTCATTTGATCGACGGGAGATTCTATTGACACTAAAAAAATAACTTATCCTAACCTTACCTAATCTAACTTAGTGAACCAACAATAACTTGTCAATTAAATATCTCGTCGGAAGAATGATGTTAATCCGCTCCATGGATTCCTACGACAAAAATTTGTGAACTCTGAATGAACGTCTTCTGTGTTAGAGTAAGTGTTTAATTTTAGTTTTTTCAAGCGATAGGATATGCTTGATTTTTAGACTTAATTTGCTTCAATTTATGTTATTTTTTCACTGCCTTGAATTATATATTATTTTATTCCGAGAAGACTTTCTGTCTCGTCATTTGCCTTTCTAACTTTGAGTAAATATCTTTCAGATTGTTGCATATGTAATGATTTAATTCCTGGCAAAGTCTTGCTGTGAAAATTAAATTCTAATTTCTTGGCTAAGGAAATCTGCTGCTTCATTCAAATGCTGTCTTATGAAAGTCGGACTTCTTCACTTATGAAGATATTTTTAAAACACATTCCACAGTAAATCTTGAAGGACCAAAAGGATATATTATATACTCGTATGTAGGAAAGATTTTTCACAGGAAATAAATTTTTGTTAAAACTTAAAGATATTATTCTGTTTGCATAAATTAAAGTATTACTCTTTTAAATTTTTTATATTTTATAAATTGCCTCATGCCCACAGTCGAAGTCTGGCAAGCTTTTCTTAACCCTAACGACTCTAGAGTTGTCAAACCTATAATCTTAAATGAAGACTCCAAAATTTTAAATGTTCTTTTCGGTTATTATAAATCACATAAAAGAGTTAAGTATAAAACCAAAATGATATATATTCATTTGCTAATATCATTATTTGACTAGGGTTTTGCAACCTCAGTAATCTTTTGTATGATACATATGGCACCGGGGAGCTCCTCCAGGGCTCTGGGCAGTCGAAGCCTCTACCTACGGGCAGCCGGTTGCTTGCCGGTTGGTCTATAGCTTTTTGATGAAAGCAAAGTGCGTGCCTCGCCTTTTGGGCAGCCGGTTCTGCTCGGTCCATTGTTCATTAATAACTCTCTAAGCCATTGTAGTGATACAACATTGATTTCTGTTTAACGTGGCTTGTAAAAAAATCTAATATTTTAAAAGTGAACTATCTTTGTGAAATAAAAACTGTGAAAAGGCAACACGTCATTTTTATCCTTCTACGCGAGAATTATAAGCATTCCATTCCCACAACGGATTGGTTTTTCGTAACACGCGGTCAGATGATCTTACGTTTAATCTCTTGAGAAGAAGAACTGTGGATTGTCAGCAGTATAAACTTCATTGTCAGCGCAAGAAAGCGACACACTGAGTTTACCTAAATATCGGAGATGGTGTAACGAAGAACATCATCTTCGCGACATATATATATATATATATATATATATATATATATATATATATATATGTGTGTGTGTGTGTGTGTGTGTGTGTGTGTGTGTGTGTGTGTGCTTGAAAACTTCAAAACTACATAAAAAATTTGAACCACAAATGAAAAATGAATTCACTTTAAACTTCCATATAAATAAGGCCAACTATATGATTAGCTTTACATATTTCGTTCTAACATCAATTTATATTCCTTTTTATTTTATTCTCAGATCTTTTCCATCACTTCGACGGAGCATTTTGCATAAATTTTAATATCTTGAACTCGTCGTTTCATCATATTATGTAAAACTTTCTTGGTAATTCCATTTATGATTTTATTTCTTGCACACCATTTAATCTTCTTTATAATGTACATTTAATTATATACAGCCTCAGTTGAAAGTATATGGGACACCGTCACAAAGCTGAGACAAGAAGGTTCAGGAAAAGTACTAATGCTATTAAATATAAGAAGCCATAATTTATTGAAAATATGATAACGTTTTTATAGTTCGTACATATTCCATTTAATTCGCTTTTATTACCTCTTTAACCCTTCGTAAATGTCACTACCGACCCTGTCCTTTTCTTATTTATTTTTTCATTTTGGTCATATTTCGATGAACATTTATGTTTTTTAATATTTTTCCTTATAATTTCCATAAGTGTTCAATAAGATTGAGGCCTGGAGACTGAGGAGGTCAGTCGAGACAGCACACTCATTATTTTGTAAGCCAACTCTTGCTGACAAGTGATATATGGTATTGGGCATTGTCCTGTTAAAAAATAGTGTCAAATTTCATCGATTTTGTAAATAATTTGTTGATGGAATTCCTCAAGACCTTTCCTAGCATGAATGTATAAGCGTCAGAATTCATTCGGCCTTCACGTACAAAGTTTTCCGACGCCTGATCCAATTATTATTATAGGTCTTTCTCTGCTCTCCTGAGGTTCCAAACATCTGCAAAATAAAATGGAATTATTGGACATACACAGGTAAACCATAACTCAGCGAAGACACTTATTAGTAAAAAGGATAATCGTTGCATGTTATGACTAGTGATGTAGGTCACATCCGCATCCGCGGAACATCCGCACATTTTCTCGCATCCGCATCCGCGTCCGCATCCGCACTTTGGACTGCGGATGTCGTGCGGATGTGGACCGTTGAGATAAAACGTCATTAATAAGCGGAAATTATCAAATTCTACTATATATAATAGAACTAGTTCACGTAACACGTGCCTTGAAAAGTGGACGCTCAATGTCCCGGTTGAGGTTTAAGTTTTGGTTTTTTTTGGCTAAAAATACAATAGTTACCCCTTTTTCTTTGTTTATTCAATCCGACGTGAATGCAACGAGTCTTTTACTTATATAGAGGTTCTGAATGTAGGGACTAGGCTTGCTTTAAACCCTAGGTCCATGTCCCAAAGCTGGATCCTGTCTGCTTTGCAGATAGCTGGTGAGGGAAGCTATATTTATGGGATCTCTTTGCGAGAGACCCGTTGCCCACGTCGGGCTAGCATCATGAAAAAGAAAAACTATGGTATTTGTCATTTACCATTACTTATTCGGACTATAGTGGATTTAATTTTCCCAGAAGAGTTCCTTGTTCCATGCACGGTCTGTGTTTAACATATAAATTTCTCAGGGGACCATTCTGAGTTTGTGTATATTAAACGGACGTGTTACGTGCCTTGAAAAGTGGACGCTCAATGTCCCGGTTGAGGTTTAAGTTTTGTTTTTTTTGGCTAAAAATACAATAGTTACCCCTTTTTCTTTGTTTATTCAATCCGACGTGAATGCAACGAGTCTTTTACTTATATAGAGGTTCTGAATGTAGGGACTAGGCTTGCTTTAAACCCTAGGTCCATGTCCCAAAGCTGGATCCTGTCTGCTTTGCAGATAGCTGGTGAGGGAAGCTATATTTATGGGATCTCTTTGCGAGAGACCCGTTGCCCACGTCGGGCTAGCATCATGAAAAAGAAAAACTATGGTATTTGTCATTTACCATTCTTATTCGGACTATAGTGGATTTAATTTTCCCAGAAGATTCCTTGTTCCATGCACGGTCTGTGTTTAACATATAAATTTCTCAGGGGACCATTCTGAGTTTGTGTATATATTGTATATATATATATATACACATTTTAACTGCAAACCTGGGAGGTACCTCATTTTTCATTTGTTCGTTCTCCCTCCTCATCTTGTGCGGAACGCTCTTCTACACAAGCGTCGTTCTTTACATATATATATATATACTGTATATATATATAGAGGCTACCAGATCGGTGTTGATAGCAAGCAGCTGATATACTGTATACAGCCTTGGACACATGAAGCACCCGAGAAAATCTGAACTACGACAGATCTAAGAGGGAGAGGAATCAGTATGATGTCATATAAATAGTTTTTTAATGTAATATTTAATATTTGGTGCAGTTTCCATTGGCTTTAGTTACAGCATTTACTTGCTGTGTTGACGAGACAAGCACAAGTGGGACTCGCGATTTTGTGCCATTAATTTTATATAACTGTAGCTAATTCACTTTCTGACTAGCATTTGTGGTTTCGGACACTTTTCTTCAGAATTCCCACAAGTGTTTAACTGGATTTAAATCAGGAGACTGGGAAAGCCAGTCGATCAGCTTCATTCCCTTGTTCCCCTTGTCTCAAGCCAATTCTTAGTTACACCTGAAGTTTGTCATGGAGGATTGTTTTGTTGAAATGATACTTCGGTCTTTTGAGTTTCTAAAAAAACATGTCAATAGACGGATCCAGAACATTTTGTAGCATGCTTATATAGGCTCGTGAATTCATAACCTCCCGTCGCATAAAAACAACTTTCCGATCACCTCCGAAGAAGTGACCCTACCCCATACCAACAAGCTTCCTCATTCAAATTTTATTGTGGGGACTATACATTCTTTTTACAAGTTTCGCCAATACCCCTCCGAACATAGGTTCCCCAGAAGTTTAGAAAACATGTAAAATTAGGTTAAAATAGTGCGTGCCAACACATCATTTGAAATACATGAGCCTAAGAGCTGATTCACTTGTCTGAAAGTTATTTCGTCGGACCAAAGAACTTTTGCCCAATCTTCAGATGTCTAATGTTGGCGCTCTTTTGGCAATTGCAATTTTTTTACAAGTGACCTCTGGCAGCCATGTTTTCTTCCTTGCCCTACAGATTTAAGCCTTGTTTCAACAAGTCTTCCTCTCACGGTTCTTTCAGAAGTACAAATTTCAGTGCTCCCTTGAAATCAGAACGAAGTTCTGAAATACTTTTATTTTTTACGATTTGTGATGGACAACCGTTTTAACATTCAATCCTGATGCTAAGATGTTATTCTTTTTTTACCACTATGTGACTGATTTGAATAACTTTTGGTGTCTTTAAATCATCTCAGCGTCGTTTGCACATCCCATTTAGAACATTTTCTTTCTTTGAAATTGCAACCTGAGAGTACCTTTCAGGAACTACTATCATTACTTGAGCTTTCTCCTTCTGTTAATTCCCTCGTTTTATCCATTTAGAATCCATTTTACGAATTTTAAATAACTAATTATTGCGAAATTAACACAATTGTTGGTATTTTTAATTGGCGTCCTCATGACTGAATTTCTCTCAATGGATTAATTAATTATCAGTCACCAAGTCAAATGACTTGAAACTTTTAACCAAATAACTTATTTATATCTTTCACCCAACATACTGGTATAGCTATATAAATTAAAATATTACTTGGTTGAAGAGTTCACTGTTTATTGCAAGAATCGCAAGGAGTCTCTTACTTCTGTCCAAGGATATAAAGGGGAGGTGCTTCAAAACATTTTACCATTTAATATCGGGGATGCTTCCAAAAAATGTTACCACTTAATATGGGGGATGCTTCCAAAAAATGTTACCACTTAATATGGGGGATGCTTCGAAAAATGTTACCACTTAATATGGGGATGCTTCAAAAAATATATTTCAATACGGTATTTACTGTTTATATATTTATCCATGGATTTTAACATGCTTGCCATGAGTATCAACACAACTTCTGAATCGTCGAAATGCCTCGTTAACTGCTTTGAGACACAATGACTTATTGGCGCCATATACCGTATTTTACGCCTCATAAGACGCTACTTTTTTTCCTGAAAAACGTCCCCAAAAATCACTTCAGGGCTCATATGTTATTGTTTTGTTTAATGTTTTTTTAATAAAGTTATGGGAATATATTTTTTGTCAGGCTGATAAATCTTCGAAGTAGTTTTTTCCTAAATATTCTTTGCTAAATATAGGGTGCGTCTTACCACTTGTAGCATCTTATGAGGCGTAAAATACGGTAAGTGATACATTTTTGGAAGCACCTATATATATATATATATATATATATATATATATAACCTTGGTTTGGTTAAATTTGGTTTTTACTTCCACCCGAATTGTTCATTCTGACGAAGCTGAAGCTTGTCACTCCTCCTTAGACCTACAGTTTAACGTAGAATCCGAACCACGCCCCACCACCCGGTCAGAAATTACAAAGTTCTCGCCCGGACTCGATCTCACGACCTCCATATCAGCAGCCGAGCATCATTACTAGGTTACCCATGGTACCCACCCATGTATCTACCAAACAATTTTTTATTGTGTAGAAAGATGAGCAGCTTGGTTTTGTTGCGTGCCGCCTGCCGTCAACGGGTCTCGATCCTGGGGCCGATGGAATAGTAGTCAGCGATGCTAACCACTACACCACCAAGTCCCATATATATATATATAGTATACTAGCTGTTTGCTCTGAACAGTCGATCTGGTAGGACTGATCATTTGAGAACTGCGAATCTCTGCGGTCTCAGTCGTGTGTTTCGATTTGCGCAGATATGGTCTGAGTGATTGATGCAAATTGATACATTTAATCCGTATTTCATGTCGTCACACACAAAAATATGAATTATTGTTTCTCGAGATTAATTTGATTAAATAGTCAATAATAAGCTTTAAGTATTTAACTAACAATTGAATTCTTGGTTTTGGGCCTTGCATTAATTTCTAAAGAGTTTCTCCTAACTCTTCTCTTACAACAAAAATCACTTTCATTGAATTACGCGAAGGCGATGATAATGATAAGAAATATATATTTTTTTCTATTTTATTAACATTTTATTAACAACTTTATAATATTACACTTTTAAGTTTGCTTCTTTGTTTAAATTTTTGCTGAGATTTTTTTGCAGAATGTAAATTATCGATTTTTAAAATTAATTCATGCGCTAGGTCGGCATGAAGTAATGTGATATATATATATATATATATCAAAGCTATTGACTTCTCCTTAGGGAACCGGAGCTTACAGATGAAAAGAAGGATCAACACAACGGCAAACATTTTCATTTATTTGTACATCAGACGTTTCGACAAATCTTTTGTCATCATCAGTGAGTTAAGTCTTAAAACCTTAAAACAAAATTGAAAAGTGAAAGTTACATCAATACAATATTAAGACCATTAAAATTAAAACCTTAAAGCAAAATGAAAATTGCATCAATACAAAATTAAAAACATTTAAATTTCATCACTATAAAAACTAAAATTAAATTAAATTTCATCACTATAAAAACTAAAATTAAATTACCTCAATAGGTAAATACACAATGTTTACATCCACCTCCATACTTGGCAAAGTCTAAGTGAACACTGGGTGGTCAGAGGATTAGGAAGGGTATATCTGTGAAACACGGTTGGTTGTCAAAAGAGTCGTAATTTGTAGGATGAGCTATTATTATTAAGGGAGGGTTTGTTTCTATAGATGTACAAAGATTCTAAAATTCGGAGTTCTGTAAGGTTATTGGATCTAGTTAAAATTTCAAACTGAGTTTTGTGAAGGGGATGGTCGTTTTCATCACTGTGGTTTCTAATTGCGGATTGTGGAGGGCTACTGAGGGGACGGTTGGTACGGACTGACAAGCCCAAATGTTGAGAAAGGCGCACCTCCAGTTGGAGTTGAGTGCTGCCAATATACGCAGCCTTACAGCTGTCGCACGTGTATTTGTAAACAACATTGGGGCATACAGTTTTGGGGAATTCATCTTTGAACTTTAAAAAATTTGATAATTTAAGTGGGTTGACGAAGGCGAATCTAAAATTTATTTGGGGATAACTAGACTTGAGTAGTTTGGACAATTCACTCGAATACGCAATGATAAATAACCATAAAAAGGTAATTTAATATATCTGGTTTCTTTTTGTACTGTAGTTACGGGGAGTTTAGTATCAAAAGTGTTATTTAAAAATTTCTTTAATTGGTTATCGAATAGATGAGAAGGGTAGTAATTGTTAATAAAGTACTGTTTTAAAAATTTAAATTCTTCGTTTAACGAAAAGTAATCCGAACAAATACGGTAACTTCTTGTTAATAATGTTACTATAGCACTAATCTTATATTTATAAAACATACAACTTAAATAATTGGTTCCCAAGCCAGTAAAAGTTTGTTTCCGAAATAGTGAAGTATGGAACTTATTATGGGCCCGTTTAACTAAAACATCCAGGAAAGGTAAACTATTATTTGTTTCGTTTTCACACGTGTACTTAATATTACTATGTTGTTTATTAAGATAATCAAGAAAAAGTTTTACGTGTGAAGGATGGTTAAATATTAAGAAAGTGTCATCCACGTATCTTCTGTAATATGGGTTTAAAACTACTAGGACAATTTTTCAACCAAATTTCTTCGTAATGGCAAAGAAATGCATTTGCTAGTGTTGGGCTTAACGGGGAACCCATAGCTACCCCATCAATTTGGCTGTAAAGGTTGCTATTAAATAAGAAAAGATTATCAAAACACACTATTTCGAGAAGGTTTTTAAATTGAGTCTGAGTGAGGCCATTAATAAGAGTATTATCAGTAGTGAATAACTTATTTAGTATGATATTTAATGTTTCTTTTAACGGGACATTAGTAAACAATGATGAGACATCAAAACTGGCCATAGTAAGAGAATCGGCATGATTGATCTCTTTTATCTCTTTAGCAAAATCAAACGAGTTGTTAATAGAATAATCATTAAAGGTGAGTTTTGAAAGCAAGGGAACGAAGAATTTGGCTAAGTTATAATTGAATGTACCACATGCCGAAAGAATAGGTCTTAGTGGGAAATTTGGCTTGTGGACTTTAGGTAAACCATATAGAATTCCTGGATTAGAACCAGAAGCAAATAAAAAATTGTATGTATTGTCAGCAATAATATTACTATTTTTTAATTTACGCAAACACCTATTAAGTTTATCTTCGAGTTTTAGTAATTTAGACAGAACATTCTCTTTTACCCTTTTAAATTTAGACGTATCCGACAAAATTGTCTCCATTCTATTTATGTAAACTGTTGAATCAATCAGCACTACTCCTTTACCCTTATCCGGTTTTGTAATGATGACAGAGTTATCCTTTTTCAAATTATTAAGAATTTTAAAATCTTGCTTATTAAAGAGGGGAGAAAACACCTTATGGGGTTTAAAATTGTAAAAATTCTTAAAAGAGATGCTCTCCACTTGTTTTACCAAGTTATGAAACGAGAAATTTGGTCGGATCTCACAATTCTTAATATTCATGAGAAGATTTTCAAAGCCAGAGAAAAATTTATAAAAATTTAGTTTATAATGAGGTAGATCAAAATTTAAGCCTAACGACAATATTTCTTTCTCTCTAATACTTAAAACTTTATTAGAGAAATTACAAATAAAATTATCTGGATTATTAAAAAACGACTGAGTGATTCCCAATTTTTCCAATTTGGCAGCATGTATCCTTTTATGTCTGTTGACAGTTTTATCACAGCAAGTTTGAAATTTAGTAACTAAACAATGATAATCAATATAAGACACCCTAGATTTTAGACCAAACAGAGAATTTTTATATTTCAGCTTGAGAAAACTCACTGTTTTAGTTTTCGATTGAAGCTCCAAATTTAATAATTTATGTAGCCATGATTTATATAGTTTGGAGTTATGGAGGCGTTTATTATAAAGTTTAAATCTAAGGAAATTAGGCACAATATTATAACTTTTGCACTTAGACAAGAAACTCTCATCACAGATAGCCTTGTTCAGTTTCAAATAGACTCTTTCACATTGTCTGTAATAGTTCAATGTCGATCGGCCATATCTCTGGGTTAATATCAAAGCTATTGACTTCTCCTTAGGGAACCGGAGCTTACAGAAAAGAAGGATCAACACAACGGCAAACATTTTCATTTATTTGTACATCAGACGTTTCGACAAATCTTTTGTCATCATCAGTGAGTTAAGTCTTAAAACCTTAAAACAAAATTGAAAAGTGAAAGTTACATCAATACAATATTAAGACCATTAAAATTAAAACCTTAAAGCAAAATGAAAATTGCATCAATACAAAATTAAAAACATTTAAATTTCATCACTATAAAAACTAAAATTAAATTAAATTTCATCACTATAAAAACTAAAATTAAATTACCTCAATAGGTAAATACACAATGTTTACATCCACCTCCATACTTGGCAAAGTCTAAGTGAACACTGGGTGGTCAGAGGATTAGGAGGGTATATCTGTGAAACACGGTTGGTTGTCAAAAGAGTCGTAATTTGTAGGATGAGCTATTATTATTAAGGGAGGGTTTGTTTCTATAGATGTACAAAGATTCTAAAATTCGGAGTTCTGTAAGGTTATTGGATCTAGTTAAAATTTCAAACTGAGTTTTGTGAAGGGGATGGTCGTTTTCATTACTGTGGTTTCTAATTGCGGATTGTGGAGGGCTACTGAGGGACGGTTGGTACGGACTTACAGATAAGAAGTCAACACAACGCATTTCTTTGCCATTACGAAGAAATTTGGTTGAAAAATTGTCCTAGTAGTTTTAAACCCATATATTACAGAAGATACGTGGATGACACTTTCTTAATATTTAACCATCCTTCACACGTAAAACTTTTTCGTGATTATCTTAATAAACAACATAGTAATATAAGTACACGTGTGAAAACGAAACAAATAATAGTTTACCTTTCCTGGATGTTTTAGTTAAACGGGCCCATAATAAGTTCCATACTTCACTATTTCGGAAACAAACTTTTACTGGCTTGGGAACCAATTATTTAAGTTGTATGTTTTATAAATAGAAGATTAGTGCTATAGTAACATTATTAACAAAGTTACCGTATTTGTTCGGATTACTTTTCGTTAAACGAAGAATTTAAATTTTTAAAACAGTACTTTATTAACAATTACTACCCTTCTCATCTATTCGATAACCAATTAAAGAAATTTTTAAATAACACTTTTGATACTAAACTCCCCGTAACTACAGTACAAAAAAACCAGATATATTAAATTACCTTTTTATGGTTATTTATCATTGCGTATTCGAGGTGAATTGTCCAAACTACTCAAGTCTAGTTATCCCCAAATAAATTTTAGATTCGCCTTCGTCAACCCACTTAAATTATCAAATTTTTTAAAGTTCAAAGATGAATTCCCCAAAACTGTATGCCCCAATGTTGTTTACAAATACACGTGCGACAGCTGTAAGGCTGCGTATATTGGCAGCACTCAACTCCAACTGGAGGTGCGCCTTTCTCAACATTTGGGCTTGTCAGTCCGTACCAACCGTCCCCTCAGTAGCCCTCCACAATCCGCAATTAGAAACCACAGTAATGAAAACGACCATCCCCTTCACAAAACTCAGTTTGAAATTTTAACTAGATCCAATAACCTTACAGAACTCCGAATTTTAGAATCTTTGTACATCTATAGAAACAAACCCTCCCTTAATAATAATAGCTCATCCTACAAATTACGACTCTTTTGACAACCAACCGTGTTTCACAGATATACCCTTTCTAATCCCTGACCACCTAGTGGTTCTTAGACTTTGCCAAGTATGGAGGTGGATGTAAACATTGTGTATTTACCTATTGAGGTAATTTAATTTTAGTTTTTATAGTGATGAAATTTAATTTAATTTTAGTTTTTATAGTGATGAAATTTAAATGTTTTAATTTTGTATTGATGCAATTTTCATTTTGCTTTAAGGTTTTAATTTTAATGGTCTTAATATTGTATTGATGTAACTTTCACTTTTCAATTTTGTTTTAAGGTTTTAAGACTTAACTCACTGATGATGACAAAAGATTTGTCGAAACGTCTGATGTACAAATAAATGAAAATGTTTGCCGTTGTGTTGATCCTTCTTTTCATCTGTAAGCTCCGGTTCCCTAAGGAGAAGTCAATAGCTTTGATTTTAACCCAGAGATATGGCCGATCGACATTGAACTATTACAGACAATGTGAAAGAGTCTATTTGAAACTGAACAAGGCTATCTGTGATGAGAGTTTCTTGTCTAAGTGCAAAAGTTATAATATTGTGCCTAATTTCCTTAGATTTAAACTTTATAATAAACGCCTCCATAACTCCAAACTATATAAATCATGGCTACATAAATTATTAAATTTGGAGCTTCAATCGAAAACTAAAACAGTGAGTTTTCTCAGCTGAAATATAAAAATTCTCTGTTTGGTCTAAAATCTAGGTGTCTTATATTGATTATCATTGTTTAGTTACTAAATTTCAAACTTGCTGTGATAAAACTGTCAACAGACATAAAAGGATACATGCTGCCAAATTGGAAAAATTGGGAATCACTCAGTCGTTTTTTAATAATCCAGATAATTTTATTTGTAATTTCTCTAATAAAGTTTTAAGTATTAGAGAGAAAGAAATATTGTCGTTAGGCTTAAATTTTGATCTACCTCATTATAAACTAAATTTTTATAAATTTTTCTCTGGCTTTGAAAATCTTCTCATGATATTAAGAATTGTGAGATCCGACCAAATTTCTCGTTTCATAACTTGGTAAAACAAGTGGAGAGCATCTCTTTTAAGAATTTTTACAATTTTAAACCCCATAAGGTGTTTTCTCCCCTCTTTAATAAGCAAGATTTTAAAATTCTTAATAATTTGAAAAAGGATAACTCTGTCATCATTACAAAACCGGATAAGGGTAAAGGAGTAGTGCTGATTGATTCAACAGTTTACATAAATAGAATGGAGACAATTTTGTCGATACGTCTAAATTTAAAAGGGTAAAAGAGAATGTTCTGTCTAAATTACTAAAACTCGAAGATAAACTTAATAGGTGTTTGCGTAAATTAAAAAATAGTAATATTATTGCTGACAATACATACAATTTTTTATTTGCTTCTGGTTCTAATCCAGGAATTCTATATGGTTTACCTAAAGTCCACAAGCCAAATTTCCCACTAAGACCTATTCTTTCGGCATGTGGTACATTCAATTATAACTTAGCCAAATTCTTCGTTCCCTTGCTTTCAAAACTCACCTTTAATGATTATTCTATTAACAACTCGTTTGATTTTGCTAAAGAGATAAAAGAGATCAATCATGCCGATTCTCTTACTATGGCCAGTTTTGATGTCTCATCATTGTTTACTAATGTCCCGTTAAAAGAAACATTAAATATCATACTAAATAAGTTATTCACTACTGATAATACTCTTATTAATGGCCTCACTCAGACTCAATTTAAAAACCTTCTCGAAATAGTGTGTTTTGATAATCTTTTCTTATTTAATAGCAACCTTTACAGCCAAATTGATGGGGTAGCTATGGGTTCCCCGTTAAGCCCAACACTAGCAAATGCATTTCTTTGCCATTACGAAGAAATTTGGTTGAAAAATTGTCCTAGTAGTTTTAAACCCATATATTACAGAAGATACGTGGATGACACTTTCTTAATATTTAACCATCCTTCACACGTAAAACTTTTTCTTGATTATCTTAATAAACAACATAGTAATATTAAGTACACGTGTGAAAACGAAACAAATAATAGTTTACCTTTCCTGGATGTTTTAGTTAAACGGGCCCATAATAAGTTCCATACTTCACTATTTCGGAAACAAACTTTTACTGGCTTGGGAACCAATTATTTAAGTTGTATGTTTTATAAATATAAGATTAGTGCTATAGTAACATTATTAACAAGAAGTTACCGTATTTGTTCGGATTACTTTTCGTTAAACGAAGAATTTAAATTTTTAAAACAGTACTTTATTAACAATTACTACCCTTCTCATCTATTCGATAACCAATTAAAGAAATTTTTAAATAACACTTTTGATACTAAACTCCCCGTAACTACAGTACAAAAAGAAACCAGATATATTAAATTACCTTTTTATGGTTATTTATCATTGCGTATTCGAGGTGAATTGTCCAAACTACTCAAGTCTAGTTATCCCCAAATAAATTTTAGATTCGCCTTCGTCAACCCACTTAAATTATCAAATTTTTTAAAGTTCAAAGATGAATTCCCCAAAACTGTATGCCCCAATGTTGTTTACAAATACACGTGCGACAGCTGTAAGGCTGCGTATATTGGCAGCACTCAACTCCAACTGGAGGTGCGCCTTTCTCAACATTTGGGCTTGTCAGTCCGTACCAACCGTCCCCTCAGTAGCCCTCCACAATCCGCAATTAGAAACCACAGTGATGAAAACGACCATCCCCTTCACAAAACTCAGTTTGAAATTTTAACTAGATCCAATAACCTTACAGAACTCCGAATTTTAGAATCTTTGTACATCTATAGAAACAAACCCTCCCTTAATAATAATAGCTCATCCTACAAATTACGACTCTTTTGACAACCAACCGTGTTTCACAGATACCCTTTCTAATCTGACCACCTAGTGTTCTTAGACTTTGCCAAGTATGGAGGTGGATGTAAACATTGTGTATTTACCTATTGAGGTAATTTAATTTTAGTTTTTATAGTGATGAAATTTAATTTAATTTTAGTTTTTATAGTGATGAAATTTAAATGTTTTTAATTTTGTATTGATGCAATTTTCATTTTGCTTTAAGGTTTTAATTTTAATGGTCTTAATATTGTATTGATGTAACTTTCACTTTTCAATTTTGTTTTAAGGTTTTAAGACTTAACTCACTGATGATGACAAAAGATTTGTCGAAAACGTCTGATGTACAAATAAATGAAAATGTTTGCCGTTGTGTTGATCCTTCTTTTCATCTGTAAGCTCCGGTTCCCTAAGGAGAAGTCAATAGCTTTGATATTAACCCAGAGATATGGCCGATCGACATTGAACTATTACAGACAATGTGAAAGAGTCTATTTGAAACTGAACAAGGCTATCTGTGATGAGAGTTTCTTGTCTAAGTGCAAAAGTTATAATATTGTGCCTAATTTCCTTAGATTTAAACTTTATAATAAACGCCTCCATAACTCCAAACTATATAAATCATGGCTACATAAATTATTAAATTTGGAGCTTCAATCGAAAACTAAAACAGTGAGTTTTCTCAAGCTGAAATATAAAAATTCTCTGTTTGGTCTAAAATCTAGGGTGTCTTATATTGATTATCATTGTTTAGTTACTAAATTTCAAACTTGCTGTGATAAAACTGTCAACAGACATAAAAGGATACATGCTGCCAAATTGGAAAAATTGGGAATCACTCAGTCGTTTTTTAATAATCCAGATAATTTTATTTGTAATTTCTCTAATAAAGTTTTAAGTATTAGAGAGAAAGAAATATTGTCGTTAGGCTTAAATTTTGATCTACCTCATTATAAACTAAATTTTTATAAATTTTTCTCTGGCTTTGAAAATCTTCTCATGAATATTAAGAATTGTGAGATCCGACCAAATTTCTCGTTTCATAACTTGGTAAAACAAGTGGAGAGCATCTCTTTTAAGAATTTTTACAATTTTAAACCCCATAAGGTGTTTTCTCCCCTCTTTAATAAGCAAGATTTTAAAATTCTTAATAATTTGAAAAAGGATAACTCTGTCATCATTACAAAACCGGATAAGGGTAAAGGAGTAGTGCTGATTGATTCAACAGTTTACATAAATAGAATGGAGACAATTTTGTCGGATACGTCTAAATTTAAAAGGGTAAAAGAGAATGTTCTGTCTAAATTACTAAAACTCGAAGATAAACTTAATAGGTGTTTGCGTAAATTAAAAAATAGTAATATTATTGCTGACAATACATACAATTTTTTATTTGCTTCTGGTTCTAATCCAGGAATTCTATATGGTTTACCTAAAGTCCACAAGCCAAATTTCCCACTAAGACCTATTCTTTCGGCATGTGGTACATTCAATTATAACTTAGCCAAATTCTTCGTTCCCTTGCTTTCAAAACTCACCTTTAATGATTATTCTATTAACAACTCGTTTGATTTTGCTAAAGAGATAAAAAGAGATCAATCATGCCGATTCTCTTACTATGGCCAGTTTTGATGTCTCATCATTGTTTACTAATGTCCCGTTAAAAGAAACATTAAATATCATACTAAATAAGTTATTCACTACTGATAATACTCTTATTAATGGCCTCACTCAGACTCAATTTAAAAACCTTCTCGAAATAGTGTGTTTGATAATCTTTTCTTATTTAATAGCAACCTTTACAGCCAAATTGATGGGGTAGCTATGGGTTCCCCGTTAAGCCCAACACTAGCAAATGCATTTCTTTGCCATTACGAAGAAATTTGGTTGAAAAATTGTCCTAGTAGTTTTAAACCCATATATTACAGAAGATACGTGGATGACACTTTCTTAATATTAACCATCCTTCACACGTAAAACTTTTCGTGATTATCTTAATAAACAACATAGTAATATTAAGTACACGTGTGAAAACGAAACAAATAATAGTTTACCTTTCCTGGATGTTTTAGTTAAACGGGCCCATAACAAGTTCCATACTTCACTATTTCGGAAACAAACTTTTACTGGCTTGGGAACCAATTATTTAAGTTGTATGTTTTATAAATATAAGATTAGTGCTATAGTAACATTATTAACAAGAAGTTACCGTATTTGTTCGGATTACTTTTCGTTAAACGAAGAATTTAAATTTTTAAAACAGTACTTTATTAACAATTACTACCCTTCTCATCTATTCGATAACCAATTAAAGAAATTTTTAAATAACACTTTTGATACTAAACTCCCCGTAACTACAGTACAAAAAGAAACCAGATATATTAAATTACCTTTTTATGGTTATTTATCATTGCGTATTCGAGGTGAATTGTCCAAACTACTCAAGTCTAGTTATCCCCAAATAAATTTTAGATTCGCCTTCGTCAACCCACTTAAATTATCAAATTTTTTAAAGTTCAAAGATGAATTCCCCAAAACTGTATGCCCCAATGTTGTTTACAAATACACGTGCGACAGCTGTAAGGCTGCGTATATTGGCAGCACTCAACTCCAACTGGAGGTGCGCCTTTCTCAACATTTGGGCTTGTCAGTCCGTACCAACCGTCCCCTCAGTAGCCCTCCACAATCCGCAATTAGAAACCACAGTAATGAAAACGACCATCCCCTTCACAAAACTCAGTTTGAAATTTTAACTAGATCCAATAACCTTACAGAACTCCGAATTTTAGAATCTTTGTACATCTATAGAAACAAACCCTCCCTTAATAATAATAGCTCATCCTACAAATTACGACTCTTTTGACAACCAACCGTGTTTCACAGATATACCCTTTCTAATCCCTGACCACCTAGTGGTCTCTTAGACTTTGCCAAGTATGGAGGTGGATGTAAACATTGTGTATTTACCTATTGAGGTAATTTAATTTTAGTTTTTATAGTGATGAAATTTAATTTAATTTTAGTTTTTATAGTGATGAAATTTAAATGTTTTAATTTTGTATTGATGCAATTTTCATTTTGCTTTAAGGTTTTAATTTTAATGGTCTTAATATTGTATTGATGTAACTTTCACTTTTCAATTTTGTTTTAAGGTTTTAAGACTTAACTCACTGATGATGACAAAAGATTTGTCGAAACGTCTGATGTACAAATAAATGAAAATGTTTGCCGTTGTGTTGATCCTTCTTTTCATCTGTAAGCTCCGGTTCCCTAAGGAGAAGTCAATAGCTTTGATATTAACCCAGAGATATGGCCGATCGACATTGAACTATTACAGACAATGTGAAAGAGTCTATTTGAAACTGAACAAGGCTATCTGTGATGAGAGTTTCTTGTCTAAGTGCAAAAGTTATAATATTGTGCCTAATTTCCTTAGATTTAAACTTTATAATAAACGCCTCCATAACTCCAAACTATATAAATCATGGCTACATAAATTATTAAATTTGGAGCTTCAATCGAAAACTAAAACAGTGAGTTTTCTCAAGCTGAAATATAAAAATTCTCTGTTTGGTCTAAAATCTAGGGTGTCTTATATTGATTATCATTGTTTAGTTACTAAATTTCAAACTTGCTGTGATAAAACTGTCAACAGACATAAAAGGATACATGCTGCCAAATTGGAAAAATTGGGAATCACTCAGTCGTTTTTAATAATCCAGATAATTTTATTTGTAATTTCTCTAATAAAGTTTTAAGTATTAGAGAGAAAGAAATATTGTCGTTAGGCTTAAATTTTGATCTACCTCATTATAAACTAAATTTTTATAAATTTTTCTCTGGCTTTGAAAATCTTCTCATGAATATTAAGAATTGTGAGATCCGACCAAATTTCTCGTTTCATAACTTGGTAAAACAAGTGGAGAGCATCTCTTTTAAGAATTTTTATAATTTTAAACCCCATAAGGTGTTTTCTCCCCTCTTTAATAAGCAAGATTTTAAAATTCTTAATAATTTGAAAAAGGATAACTCTGTCATCATTACAAAACCGGATAAGGGTAAAGGAGTAGTGCTGATTGATTCAACAGTTTACATAAATAGAATGGAGACAATTTTGTCGGATACGTCTAAATTTAAAAGGGTAAAAGAGAATGTCCTGTCTAAATTACTAAAACTCGAAGATAAACTTAATAGGTGTTTGCGTAAATTAAAAAATAGTAATATTATTGCTGACAATACATACAATTTTTTATTTGCTTCTGGTTCTAATCCAGGAATTCTATATGGTTTACCTAAAGTCCACAAGCCAAATTTCCCACTAAGACCTATTCTTTCGGCATGTGGTACATTCAATTATAACTTAGCCAAATTCTTCGTTCCCTTGCTTTCAAAACTCACCTTTAATGATTATTCTATTAACAACTCGTTTGATTTTGCTAAAGAGATAAAAGAGATCAATCATGCCGATTCTCTTACTATGGCCAGTTTTGATGTCTCATCATTGTTTACTAATGTCCCGTTAAAAGAAACATTAAATATCATACTAAATAAGTTATTCACTACTGATAATACTCTTATTAATGGCCTCACTCAGACTCAATTTAAAAACCTTCTCGAAATAGTGTGTTTTGATAATCTTTTCTTATTTAATAGCAACCTTTACAGCCAAATTGATGGGGTAGCTATGGGTTCCCCGTTAAGCCCAACACTAGCAAATGCATTTCTTTGCCATTACGAAGAAATTTGGTTGAAAAATTGTCCTAGTAGTTTTAAACCCATATATTATAGAAGATACGTGGATGACACTTTCTTAATATTTAACCATCCTTCACACGTAAAACTTTTTCGTGATTATCTTAATAAACAACATAGTAATATTAAGTACACGTGTGAAAACGAAACAAATAATAGTTTACCTTTCCTGGATGTTTTAGTTAAACGGGCCCATAACAAGTTCCATACTTCACTATTTCGGAAACAAACTTTTACTGGCTTGGGAACCAATTATTTAAGTTGTATGTTTTATAAATATAAGATTAGTGCTATAGTAACATTATTAACAAGAAGTTACCGTATTTGTTCGGATTACTTTTCGTTAAACGAAGAATTTAAATTTTTAAAACAGTACTTTATTAACAATTACTACCCTTCTCATCTATTCGATAACCAATTAAAGAAATTTTTAAATAACACTTTTGATACTAAACTCCCCGTAACTACAGTACAAAAAGAAACCAGATATATTAAATTACCTTTTTATGGTTATTTATCATTGCGTATTCGAGGTGAATTGTCCAAACTACTCAAGTCTAGTTATCCCCAATAAATTTTAGATTCGCCTTCGTCAACCCACTTAAATTATCAAATTTTTTAAAGTTCAAAGATGAATTCCCCAAAACTGTATGCCCCAATGTTGTTTACAAATACACGTGCGACAGCTGTAAGGCTGCGTATATTGGCAGCACTCAACTCCAACTGGAGGTGCGCCTTTCTCAACATTTGGGCTTGTCAGTCCGTACCAACCGTCCCCTCAGTAGCCCTCCACAATCCGCAATTAGAAACCACAGTAATGAAAACGACCATCCCCTTCACAAAACTCAGTTTGAAATTTAACTAGATCCAATAACCTTACAGAACTCCGAATTTTAGAATCTTTGTACATCTATAGAAAACAAACCCTCCCTTAATAATAATAGCTCATCCTACAAATTACGACTCTTTTGACAACCAACCGTGTTTCACAGATATACCCTTTCTAATCCCTGACCACCTAGTGGTCTCTTAGACTTTGCCAAGTATGGAGGTGGATGTAAACATTGTGTATTTACCTATTGAGGTAATTTAATTTTAGTTTTTATAGTGATGAAATTTAATTTAATTTTAGTTTTTATAGTGATGAAATTTAAATGTTTTAATTTTGTATTGATGCAATTTTCATTTTGCTTTAAGGTTTTAATTTTAATGGTCTTAATATTGTATTGATGTAACTTTCACTTTTCAATTTTGTTTTAAGGTTTTAAGACTTAACTCACTGATGATGACAAAAGATTTGTCGAAACGTCTGATGTACAAATAAATGAAAATGTTTGCCGTTGTGTTGATCCTTCTTTTCATCTGTAAGCTCCGGTTCCCTAAGGAGAAGTCAATAGCTTTGATATTAACCCAGAGATATGGCCGATCGACATTGAACTATTACAGACAATGTGAAAGAGTCTATTTGAAACTGAACAAGGCTATCTGTGATGAGAGTTTCTTGTCTAAGTGCAAAAGTTATAATATTGTGCCTAATTTCCTTAGATTTAAACTTTATAATAAACGCCTCCATAACTCCAAACTATATAAATCATGGCTACATAAATTATTAAATTTGGAGCTTCAATCGAAACTAAAACAGTGAGTTTTCTCAAGCTGAAATATAAAAATTCTCTGTTTGGTCTAAAATCTAGGGTGTCTTATATTGATTATCATTGTTTAGTTACTAAATTTCAAACTTGCTGTGATAAAACTGTCAACAGACATAAAAGGATACATGCTGCCAATTGGTAAAAATTGGGAATCACTCAGTCGTTTTTTAATAATCCAGATAATTTTATTTGTAATTTCTCTAATAAAGTTTTAAGTATTAGAGAGAAAGAAATATTGTCGTTAGGCTTAAATTTTGATCTACCTCATTATAAACTAAATTTTTATAAATTTTTCTCTGGCTTTGAAAATCTTCTCATGAATATTAAGAATTGTGAGATCCGACCAAATTTCTCGTTTCATAACTTGGTAAAACAAGTGGAGAGCATCTCTTTTAAGAATTTTTATAATTTTAAACCCCATAAGGTGTTTCTCCCCTCTTTAATAAGCAAGATTTTAAAATTCTTAATAATTTGAAAAAGGATAACTCTGTCATCATTACAAAACCGGATAAGGGTAAAGGAGTAGTGCTGATTGATTCAACAGTTTACATAAATAGAATGGAGACAATTTTGTCGGATACGTCTAAATTTAAAAGGGTAAAAGAGAATGTCCTGTCTAAATTACTAAAACTCGAAGATAAACTTAATAGGTGTTTGCGTAAATTAAAAAATAGTAATATTATTGCTGACAATACATACAATTTTTTATTTGCTTCTGGTTCTAATCCAGGAATTCTATATGGTTTACCTAAAGTCCACAAGCCAAATTTCCCACTAAGACCTATTCTTTCGGCATGTGGTACATTCAATTATAACTTAGCCAAATTCTTCGTTCCCTTGCTTTCAAAACTCACCTTTAATGATTATTCTATTAACAACTCGTTTGATTTTGCTAAAGAGATAAAAGAGATCAATCATGCCGATTCTCTTACTATGGCCAGTTTTGATGTCTCATCATTGTTTACTAATGTCCCGTTAAAAGAAACATTAAATATCATACTAAATAAGTTATTCACTACTGATAATACTCTTATTAATGGCCTCACTCAGACTCAATTTAAAAACCTTCTCGAAATAGTGTGTTTTGATAATCTTTTCTTATTTAATAGCAACCTTTACAGCCAAATTGATGGGGTAGCTATGGGTTCCCCGTTAAGCCCAACACTAGCAAATGCATTTCTTTGCCATTACGAAGAAATTTGGTTGAAAAATTGTCCTAGTAGTTTTAAACCCATATATTACAGAAGATACGTGGATGACACTTTCTTAATATTTAACCATCCTTCACACGTAAAACTTTTTCGTGATTATCTTAATAAACAACATAGTAATATTAAGTACACGTGTGAAAACGAAACAAATAATAGTTTACCTTTCCTGGATGTTTTAGTTAAACGGGCCCATAACAAGTTCCATACTTCACTATTTCGGAAACAAACTTTTACTGGCTTGGGAACCAATTATTTAAGTTGTATGTTTTATAAATATAAGATTAGTGCTATAGTAACATTATTAACAAGAAGTTACCGTATTTGTTCGGATTACTTTTCGTTAAACGAAGAATTTAAATTTTTAAAACAGTACTTTATTAACAATTACTACCCTTCTCATCTATTCGATAACCAATTAAAGAAATTTTTAAATAACACTTTTGATACTAAACTCCCCGTAACTACAGTACAAAAAGAAACCAGATATATTAAATTACCTTTTTATGGTTATTTATCATTGCGTATTCGAGGTGAATTGTCCAAACTACTCAAGTCTAGTTATCCCCAAATAAATTTTAGATTCGCCTTCGTCAACCCACTTAAATTATCAAATTTTTTAAAGTTCAAAGATGAATTCCCCAAAACTGTATGCCCCAATGTTGTTTACAAATACACGTGCGACAGCTGTAAGGCTGCGTATATTGGCAGCACTCAACTCCAACTGGAGGTGCGCCTTTCTCAACATTTGGGCTTGTCAGTCCGTACCAACCGTCCCCTCAGTAGCCCTCCACAATCCGCAATTAGAAACCACAGTAATGAAAACGACCATCCCCTTCACAAAACTCAGTTTGAAATTTTAACTAGATCCAATAACCTTACAGAACTCCGAATTTTAGAATCTTTGTACATCTATAGAAACAAACCCTCCCTTAATAATAATAGCTCATCCTACAAATTACGACTCTTTTGACAACCAACCGTGTTTCACAGATATACCCTTTCTAATCCCCTGACCACCTAGTGGTCTCTTAGACTTTGCCAAGTATGGAGGTGGATGTAAACATTGTGTATTTACCTATTGAGGTAATTTAATTTTAGTTTTTATAGTGATGAAATTTAATTTAATTTTAGTTTTTATAGTGATGAAATTTAAATGTTTTAATTTTGTATTGATGCAATTTTCATTTTGCTTTAAGGTTTTAATTTTAATGGTCTTAATATTGTATTGATGTAACTTTCACTTTTCAATTTTGTTTTAAGGTTTTAAGACTTAACTCACTGATGATGACAAAAGATTTGTCGAAACGTCTGATGTACAAATAAATGAAAATGTTTGCCGTTGTGTTGATCCTTCTTTTCATATATATATATATTATATATATATATATATATATATATATATATATATATATATATATATATATATATATAAAAATTGAACTGTTCTTGTTTTCCCTTTAAAGTTAGACCGAATAATGTACGCTAGAATGAGTTTTTAAAAGCAGAAAGCATAAGGGTGCATTTGAAAAGTTTCAAAAGCGAAAAGAAACTTCAAACAGGAAATGTGTGACTAGAAAGAAAAAGTTAACTCCAGTGAGCAGTCCAGTCTCTGAAGTGAAATGGGAACATTGAAGAATTATTAGAAATAGTAATATACTGCAGCTGATACAAGTAATGACTCGAAAAATTCACAACTTTATATTATAAGAAGGTTTGAGGGGTTAATTAAAAATGCTAAAAGGCCTTCTGTAAAGTTCGAAAGGCAGACGAAAATAACGATAACTGTCATTCGTAAGACACCTCAGTATATAAGACGTTATCAGTTCACTGGTGGATTCTAACGACAGATTACATTGGTTAACACAGAATTTTTAGCTGACAAAAGAACAAGTACCTTTATCTAATTTTGATATGATGATTCCAAAAATGCCGTTAAAAAGTTTCTATCACGTGTAAATTTCGAGTTAACCCTTGATTAAATTCAGAGACCTGCACATCTTACAAGAGGAAATCGCGTAGCACACGATACTTTCCAGCTAAGAAATCTAACTAAACTCTGTCTTTACTGACTATTTCATGATCTTTTTATCATTTATCAATTGTATTTTGAAATGTAATCCATTTCGTATGTATTCTAAAGACTCGCGTTCCATTTTATGAGAAATAAAAAAATCTAAGTTTATGGAAAACTGCCAGTGCTATAATTAAAAAATTAGACGTGATAAAGAATTTTTAATATTACCATTGAACTCAACATGTCCAAATTAACCAAGTAAAAATTCCTTTGTGTCACAACGACAAAAAAGTTGAAAATTGTTGTCTAGTGTTAGTATTGATTATTTTTGCATTCTGGGTCAAATTTAAATTTAAATTAGCTCTTGTGGATAGGAAAATGTGGAATTCTTTATTTGAAACCTCAAACAAATTACCAGCCAAAGCTGCTGTGGAATTACTATCAACTGGGACTGTGTACTAGACCTATTATCAGAGATCAAACAACTGATAGAGATAGCATAGGTTTTTTTTTGGGAGGGCTACGTCGTAGTCAATGTCGTAACTCCACTTCTCGTTTTTCAGCGAAATGAAGCGACATTATGTCGGATAGTAGTTGAATGGGAGACTTCCCAGGAGCTCTCGGCTGATCTCACGACGAACTGACAATCCATAGCCACCAAACCCCTGATCTGTCACCCCCTGACTTCTTTTTCTGGGGTATCTTAAAAGGTAAGTCTACGAGAACAATCCTCAGACGCTGGACGAGCTGAGCATCAACATTATAATGGAGGTAAGACGCAGCTCAGCAGAGATTGTTGGCAGAGTGTTTGAGAACTTCACTCTCCACGTCGCCTATGTCATCTAGAACGGTGCTTGAATGGAGCACATCATGAACTATTGGCAATTTTAGCTCTGTTTTTCATGGGGATGAAATGGTTTTTGTTGGAAACAAAACATTGGCTTTTTTACCCTTATTGAAGCCAAAATGAACAGAATCAACACAAAATAAAAATAATATATCCAAACCAAAAGTTGTACATCATTTTGCCACACCTGTGTCCGAAAATAATGTTCGGAAAATAATGGCGAACCAATAGCATGGCCACCTCGATCCTCAATCCCCTTTGGATTTTTATTTATGGGGGTATGTTAAAACACTTGTGTATCATGACAAACTTAGGGATCTAGTAGAACTCCGTAAAAAAATCATAGTAGTTATTGTATCCATTCCACAAGGGCATGTTACTAATGTTCTAATGGAGTTCGAGCGTCGGTACCTACTCTAGCAATGAATGATGGTCATCGTGTGGAAATGTTCTAAACTTGAACAGTTTGGAAATGTAAGCAATATAAACTTATATATATATATATATATATATATATATATATATATAATATATATATATATATATATATATATATATATATAAAATTTTCTTATAAGAAAAATATGACACTTTACTTTTGCACCATTATTTTTCGGGCACCTTGTATAAAAATTAAATTAAAAGCTAGAATACAGTATATCACAGAAACGTTTAGTTCAATATGTGTGTTTGTTTCAGTTCAACAGCTTTTTTCCTATTAAGTTTTCACTTCAACTCGTTGCTCAAAATGTTCCTGCTTTAACTTAAATATGTTGAGGTCTTTGTTAACCTTGTTAACCTCGTTGATGTTCCGTGTGTGTGTGTGTTGGTCTCTCTTCACACGAAGGTCAAGCTGGTGGCCCCGCCTCTAGGCCTGGCTTGGTGGATGAGCGAGTTGCTTTCCTGCGCTCTCCACCTCACATAACCAGGTACACCTGGCTCATCTGGTACCGTCTTCAGCCAGGCATCTAGTCTTCTTTCGAAGAGTTCAACTTTGACCCCCTGTAACGTTTCTGAGGTCCTTTGGAAGCTGGTTAAAAAGTCTTGGCCCCCTGACAACCAAGCTATTTTCCTTCAGTGTTGAAGAGGTCCCATGTCGGGCCTTTACAGTAATTTGGGAACACTACACATTCTGCCTTTCCTATTTTCCCGTTTAGTTTGAGGTTTGGTACCAGTTTTTCGATCATTTTCCATATGTAGATTAGGGCTTACAGATTTAGTTTACGTAGTCTTTCCCAGTAGAGTTCTTTGCAGCCATCAATCTTAGCTGTGAAATGTCTCTGAGTTTCTTCAAGTGTATTAGTTTCTTTCTTTCATATGGGGACGTCAAGACTAAGGTCTTTGTTAACTTATAATCAATTAATCAATATCTCTCTCTCTCTCTCTCTCTCTCCTCTCTCTCTCTCTCTCTCTCTCTCTCTCACATACACACACATTTCCTTACCATTGTTTCTGTCTTCTCAAATGTTATCGACCTTTCTTTTGAATTATCACCCTGTCTTTCTCTCCATTTGTTTTTCTCCCTTTACCTCCAATGTACCTTTTTCCCTATTCACTGTATGAGAGCGAACTGATTTACAGACTGTTAAACAACAACTTTTTTACAATTCATAATTTGCTTCACAGACCGAACAATGAATAGTTTTTCCTCAGGCTTACGACATCTGATCAGTTGATATAAAATCGACGAGTTCTTCTGGGTTAGGTGAAGTTAGGTTACATTACGGTTGGTTAGCATAGGTTAGGTTGCACTAGGGTAGGTTAGGTTGAATTAGTTTTTTTAGAGTGTCGATGTTGCGTCTTATCGACCAAATGAGTATAGGACCCTTTTCTTTACCCGTCCTCAGCATTAACTACATCTGGCTAAATAATCGGTGCACACAATATATAAAATTTCAGTTTATAATTTCCTTACAGAAGTTGTACGGAATTATGCCAAGTATATCACTATTCAGTCAGCCAATATAATTATCATTATCACCGGAAAAATTTCTGAAACCGTTCCTAACCTAAAATATATTTTCATACATTTCTGGGAAAAGCTAGCCAATAAAGATTCAAGAGTATTTTTTAGATTACAAAAGAAAATGGTAAACGTTGGTACGTTAATATCATTATGTTCATTATTAACATTCCTACATTCCTACTGCAGGAAAAGAAACAAGAAGTCTCGTTTGTAATTCTATAATTTTTAGCATCTGCTTTCTCATTTCTCCTTGATCTAACATTTTCCAACGTGACATTTTATTACTTTCTTTAATGGTTAGATTAAGTTAAGTTAGGTTAAGCCTACTTATACCAGTTTAGGTTAAATTAGGTTATTAAAGTGTCGATGAAACATCCTACTGACAAGATATCTGAAGGTTCGAAAGTAGTTTGTGTTCGACTCCGCATAACATCCAGAAAATACTGTAAGTAATCTGAGGATTTCTTATAACTTTAATGGATTTTATTACTGATCATTTGAGGTTTTTAGAAGTACTGTATTTTTTAGGAAGAATAAAATTAACAAAGATTTTTTTACATATGAAACAGGGAAGATTTTAAAGTTAACATCTAGGAATGATTAAACCATATAAATGATGATAGTTCATTGAGAGAGAGAGAGAGAGAGAGAAGAG
>JAJOZX010007033.1:0-152500 GCA_023014485.1 Bathynomus jamesi
TTTAGGCTTGAGTTAAGGTAAAGGGGGTGAGGTTCCATTAACAACTTACAACTTTAAAGAAAGCGTTTTCTTACTTTATACAATGATTATTTTTTTACAAATTTCACGAATTTTCGAATTTTAATTAAAAAACATGAAATTATATCACTCCTACTTTATGCCACCTCAGGCTTTTACAACCCACTGATTTGTTTTAGGTTAGGTCCAGTGTGACAGGGGCCCATGAAAACGAGAATGCGAGAATGGAAAATACCCTCACAATACAAGGGCCAAAATTTTTAATGAACTGTACTGCCAAAAGAACTGAGGAATCTCCAGCACACCAACCTCAATAATTTCAAGAACCAGCTGGAAAGGTTTTTGTGCAAAGTCCCTAACCTGCCATGCGTGGCTGGCTACGAGGGCAGGACAATACGGAGTGGCTATCTGGAGCACCGGGAGAATTCCCGGTGGGCCAGTCGATCTGTGGGCCAGTGAGGGTAACACGAAAAATATAGACAAAAAAGAAAAGTAAATGATCTCCCATCTCCCCATTCCTCCGTCTGCGCAGCCGCCGCAGCCCATTCCCCCCATTGATGTAAACAAATAATAAGTTGGCAAAAGGAATGATCCGAATGGTATTTATACGCGTTATATTCCTGCGTAATATTAAAATAATTTTGACCTGCATCTAGGATAATTTTTTTTCTAGACCTGGCAACCCTATAGGACAGTGGATTGGTGGTGTTGCTCGGTCCGCTGTGCCTAGATGTTAATTCAGATATTGCTGTTGACAAGCTATGTTTATCGACTAATGTATCTTTTACAGTTTTACTTCAATATATTGTTTAGCTAATCACTGATATAAAACTTAAAAGTGTCCAAATAGTGTTATGTTTTTCGATGAAATGAACAACTGAAATATCGCAATGAATAGGGACAGTTTCAAAATGCCAAGTCAACCCATTCAAAAACGCAAAGGTGGTGCCGAAAAATTAAGAGATAAGAAAGCAAAATCTCTTAAAGCTGATGCAGCGAAATGTCGAAAATTAACTGACTTGTTTAGTAACAGTAGTAGTGCTGCCGGCCATGCCCATGCCGAGCTAGGTAGCACAAGTAAAGTCAGTGCAGGTGCTGCTGCTGCTGTTCCTGCAGAATCCCATGTAGGTGAAATTGTGGAAGAGGACAGCATAGCTGAGTGCGAGCCTAGTGCAAGGAAAATTTTTGCATCTGAACCGGTAAGCATGGTTTTATTTACCGATTTCTATTCATTGGAGTTTTCCTATCTCTTTTTCAAACCAAATGAAAAATTCGCCAAAGTAAGAAAAAAAAAATTTAAACGTTCAAACTATTACAACAGCTTAATGTTAATTTCCACTACAAAATAAATTATGATCCAGTTTTTAAAGAACATTTTGTAAGGATTAAGCATTCTATTTCATTTGGGAGGAGAGTGGCTTCGTATTTATCTCCAAAGATTCAGAATGACTTCATTTGCCTTTTGGGGAATTACGTCAAAGAGAAAATAGTGGCTGATATCAAGAAAGCAAAGTATTTTGGGATTCTTTTTGACAGCACTCCTGATGTGTCCCACACTGATCAGATGTGTGAAGTGATCAGATACGTCCATATTGAATGTGACAAAGTTGAAGTAAAGGGATCATTCTTGGGCTTCTTCCCTATTGCCGGAAAGACTGCTGCTGAGCTCACAGGGGATATCCTGAGACATCTGAAGAGAGATGGACTGGACATAAACCTTTGCCGTGGTCAAAGATATGACAACGCTGCAACTATGGCTGGGATTCATGGTGGTGTTCAGTCAAAGATCAGAGAGATTAATCCCAAGGCTTTGTTTGTGCCTTGTGCAAATCATTCTCTGAACCTTTGAGGAGTGCACTCATTTGGAAGCGTTTCTTCATGTGTGACTTTTTTTGGAACCTTGGAGAGAGTTTATTCCTTCTTTTCAGTCTCAACTCATCGGTGGGAAGTGCTGATGAAGAATGTAGGCATGACAGTCAAAGACTTTCCCAGACAAGATGGAGTGCTCATTATGACGCTGTGGAACCAGTGAAGGCAAGTTTTGAAAAGCTGACCTCAACCCTTGAAGTACTGTGCGATCCCAAAGAAAATGTGGACACAAGAGGATCAGCTCAGATTTTGCTGTCTGCTGTATGTGATCTCTTTTTTTGAGTTACCTTTCTTTCTGGTGTGAAGTCCTGGAAGAAATTAATCTCACACAAAAGTATTTGCAAACAGTTGGAATCAGCCATAAAAAGTGCATTGTGAAGCTCCAAGCTCTAAAACTGTTTCTTGAAGATCAGCGCAATGAAATTGTGGAGAGGGCCATTCATTATGCAACTACAAAGTGTGAGGAAATGGACATTTCTATGGAGAGAAGAGGGAGAGTAAAGCTCCGAAAAAGGATGCCAGGAGAGATGGCAAAGGATGCTGGTCTCACATTGCCAGAGGAAGTAAAAAGGGCTATGTCTGAATGTCTTGATCGTTTTCATCAAGAATTGGAGATTCGTTCTAAGGCAATGGATCAAATTCTGTTAATCTTCGCTGTTATTCAGCCAAACACTTTGGTTGTTGCAACAGAAGAAGAACTTCGGAAGTATATTCCAAATTTGACTCAGATTTTCGATGAATTCTCTGATGAAGATATCAGTGTGGAAATTGGACGACTTCGGAGGCATTTGGAAGCTGCCAAAATCAGCGTTGAAGAGGCAAAGAAATGGACAACATTGCAGTTTCTGGAGTTTATTGTGAAATGGGATTTTTGTGAATCTTTGCCAAGCTTGTCACTGTGTTTGAGATTCTTTTTGACTGTCTGTGTGTCTATTGCTTCATGTGAAAGAAGTTTCTCCAAATTGAAATTGATAAAAAATTTCTTTCGCTCGACCATGAGTCAGACAAGATTGACAAACTGGCTTTACTTTCATTTGAACATGAATATGCAAAGAAGGTGAATTTTGATGAGGTCATTGATCAATTTGCAGAAATTAAGGCTCGAAAGCAGAGAGTGTGAATCCTCTCTATTTACCTTTGAAGAATAGGCTGAGCGTTGAGACTGGATTTCCTGTTTTTTGTATAAAATAAAATGCAGTATTACCTGTTCACTGAATTTTTAATGTCCTGCATTTTTCTTATTTCCAATTTGCTTATGACAGTACTGTACTTTTTAAAAATCTACTTGCAAACATAATATATTTTTCTGTGTTTAAATTTTAAAATTATTTATGGGGGTGCCAAAGGAAGGATCCGCCCAGGGTGCCAAATACTTTAGGTACGCCCCTGTTGCTAGTTATATTTGCTAATATAACTAGCAGAGTAAGGTATATTTGCTAGTGAATCTGTAGCATTTGATGATTTGAGAAAGTAAGAGTGCATAGCTTGTCTAGTTGTCTATAACAAAGTCAATAATATTTTTAAATAATAAAACAAAATAAAATAAATTTCATAAATTATTATATAAAATTTTTATATATTAGCAATAAATGTAATAATTTTTAAATCATAGTAAATCTTTTATTAAAATGACATAAAAAATCAGCTGAAAAATCTGACATAATAATAATAATTAATTTTATTAATATAAAATTAATAAAATAAATATTATAAATAAGTAAAAAAATAAATATAGTATATTATTAATTATTTTATTTTATTATGAATTAATGTATTTATTCTTTCATGTGCAGGTTGATGATCGGCCCAGTTCACCTGCAGCAGAAGAAAGAGTCACGGAAAACAAGGATGCCAGCCCAACCTTTGACTATTTTAAGCGACCCAAATCAGATGACCATCAATTGTTTTTTAGTTTCCACCCACAGCACAAGTCATGAAACCCTGTCGTGCAGAGAGTTTTCTTTTGCAAAGGTGGCACCAATAGGAAGTGACTTACGTACAATGAAGGAAATCACACTTTGCATTGTTCAGTTTGTATGGCATTTGGTAAGCCCACTGACAGCAGTATTTTCATCACTGGAATGAAAGATTGGAAGCATATCCATCAACGTGTAATGGAGCGTGAAAAGAGTAGCACGCACAGAAATTCCGCTGAAGCATACTTTCTAAAGGCCTCTAAAGCAGACATAGAGGGTTTGCTGAGTGGCAGTCAGCTTTCAGCCCATATAGAGCAGGTCCGCAAGAGACGTCAGGTGATGGAGCGTATAGTAGATGTAATTAAAGTCATTGGCAAGAGAGGGCTTAGCTACAGGGGGATGCAGTCGAAGGCAGCTTATACTTTTTGGAACTTATCATTCTACTTGGAAAATATGATGTCTGCTTGAAAGAACATCTAACTGATTGCATAGAGAAAAGCAAGAAACTGCAGCAGTCTGGGGAAAGAGGCAGAGGTTCTCTCATTACTTTTCTCTTTAAAAATACAATCAATACTGTTATAAACATAATTCGGGACATTATCCAAGAATCCATTTGTAGTGTTGAGGAAGCTGGAATGTTCTCAGTCCAGATCGACACAACCCAGGACATAACCTCTCGTGATCAGTGTGCAGTCATTATCAGATATGTCACAAATATCATACATGAGAGACTCGTTGCGGTTGTGAACTGTGAGGCCACATCCACTGGAGAGTACTTGGTTCAGTTGCTGAAGGAAGTTATTCAGAAACTCAAACTGGACATCAGCAAATGTATCGGCAATGCTACAGATGGAGCCTCTAACATGCAGGGCCAGTACAAAGGTTTCTCTGCCCTACTCTCCACACACTCTCCCAACCAAATACACGTATGGTGTTATGCACACGTTCTGAACTTAGTGTTGGCTGACACATCAGGAGTGATTTTAGCAAGTGCCTCACTGTTCTCTTCTACTGAATGACATCGCCGTGTTCATCCGACAGTCCTACCAGAGGATGAATGTATGGGGAAGGGAGAGCCACAACACTCGCCACCAACGCCTCTCTCCAATCGGAGAAACCCGCTGGTGGGCAAAGGATGCTGCGCTGAAGAAGGTCTTTGGATCCTTTGGTAACCCAGACAATTCTCTGTACACTGACGTACTGCTTACACTAGCTGTAATATAAGGCCAGGCAAATATCAAGACCACTGTACGTGTCAAGGCAAGAGCATTCATTGAAGCACTACTCAAATACGAGACCATACTGACCGCTCAAATATTTCTTCGCATATTTGAACACACGGTTACGCTCTCCAAATACTTGCAGACGAGTGGCATGGACATTTTCTTTGCCCACAAAAGGTTGTTGGAACACAAGATAGTCTCAAAGGGATGGTAAGAGATTTCGACGCCATCAAGCAAGCTGCAGACACATTTGTTCAGTGGGCGAATGGCAAACTGCAGGAGCAGGAAGAGGAGACAGAGCTGGAAGTGGGGGCCACCCTGCCACAGAAAAGGCCAAGAAAAAAGAAAATCATGCCTGGTGAAATGGCTCATGATGAGACGTTGACAGATGCAGAGAGGGCCTGGGCCTACAAAGTTGAAGTCCACAATCAAATAATGGACACAGTCACTGAGAGCCTTCATCGCCGTTTCCTCACCCATGGCACTCTTTATGCCGACTTAGCCCTTCTGAACCTCAGAAACTTCCGACATGTAAGGGCCAGTGCCAGTGGTTTACCCTAGTCAGCCCTTCAAGAGCTCAGCAAATGCTTGCTGAAGTTTGAGAGTAGGGCAACAGTTGAGAACTTGCAGTGTGAGCTGAAGAGTTTGGCTGCACAGTGGGAGAGGCTGAAAACATCAGCACAGGAGGAATACACCATCAGAATAGTCAGTGAGACGCCTGAGGACGGACCTGAAGCTGATGGAAAGGAAGACGAAGTGGAGATGAGGAATAAAAGGTGTTCCTCTTGTAAAGACTGTGCAGTGTATGTTGTTACCAGATAATCCGGAGGTACAACTTGTTGACAGATGCTTACCACATCATAGGCCTTGGGTACAAGTTCCTGCTCACCCTGTCACTCACCCAGGTGGCCTGTGAGAGAAGTTTCTCAACCCTGAAGTACATCAAAAGTCGACTCAGGAGCACTCTCTCCCAGGAGCACCTAGAGGCGTTTATGCTGATGGCAACTGAGAAGGACATCTTAATGGTCCTGGGTACAGATGTGATGATAGACAGAGTTGCAGAGAGGAGTGAGCTGCTGAAAAACTGCTGACACATTAGAGTAATACATATTTTTCTCTTTGGTAGATAGGTTTTTTGCTTTCCATGTAATTAATGACATAGTGTATGACTATGTCAATTTCTGGCGTCTCTATTTTCTGTTTTAGTGTGTTGTCCATAATAATGGCTGTACTATATTAACAGTGTGTGTGTCAATATAATGAAAATAAATGTCCAATAATTGAGTTTGGGTAGCGGTATTTTCACTATTTTGTGGCCCTAAGGGTGGTGGTGGTGTTGGGGAAGGGGGAGGGCGCACGCGCGCGTATTGTGTGGGCCGGTCTGGGTGAAAGTCCAGGGCCGCTTTTGAGTCCCAGTCCGTCCCTGGGGGAGGAGGAAAGTGGAAGCCAATTCTCTCCTCCACCAGATCGGGCAAATGAGGCGGGAGGCTATACAGGGATCGAAACCATCATACATATATATATATATATATATATATATATATATATATATATATATATATATATATATACAGTTAGATCGTGGCTGGAAAGTTTAAATGTACTAATATTTTAAGAAATTGAATTTTTAAAGGATCACTTGATGAGTTACTAAAGAAATATGGTCATTAATTAATGATATTGACTTTTTGTTTCAAAGAACTGGCAAAGAGTCATTCGCTTACCGTTTGATGAAATAAGACCTCAAAATACAGTATAATAAAAATCATTGCACGCATTCTGGCATTGTCGACACTGTAAGTCTGTAAGTACTCTGTGCCCTATACCCTAAATATATATATATATCAAGATATTTAAGGATTTAACCATACATATAAAGTAGGTCGCTGTATCTCTAATATATATATATATATATATATATATATCTTCATCTGCATATTTGTCCGTCTCTCTCTCTCTCTCTCTCTCTCTCTCTCTCTCTCTCTCTCTCTCTCTATATATATATATATATATATATATATATATATATATATATATATATATAGTATATGCATTGAGCTACCCTATATTTAATCGAACTTAAACACTCGTCCGAATATAAAATTAGTGAAGGGGGTGATTGCTAGAATTTACGTCTTTGATAATCGTATAAAAACGGTTATAGAGGAGAGACTTGCAGCGAGTGAATGACCGCGGTATAGGCAGCGGCAAAAGAGAAAAAGTTATTCAGAAGAGTATATAATAGGATAGAGGGAGGGCGTCCTTTCTTCATTCAAGGGTTAGTGCGAACGATGCCATCAGGGAGTGCCAGAGGCGAGAAAGGCGCTCGCCCAAATCCTGCCTTGCATATTAAACGATAATTCTACCCCCATCTCTCTTGCACCTGCTTTTTCTTCGCCCACACCTTTAATTATTCTTTTTTTTTTATATATATATATTTATTTTTTTTACTCCATTTTATTCCACGCAGTCTTTATTCGATCTTTCGGTCTTATTCCAAGAAAAGCTTATTGTCTTTTCTGTCTTTTTCTTTTCTTGTAACTGTTCATATATATATATATATATAATATATATATATATATATATATATATATATATATATATATAATATATAATATATTTCAACTGCAAAGAACACGCAGTATAATTAACGTAAAGAACGACGCTTGTATAGGAGAACATTCCGCGCAAGATGAGGAGGGAGAACGAACAAATGAAAAAAATGAGGTAGTAGTGGTTATCATATCTGACCGGCAATCGGAAGATCCCGGGTTCGATTCCCGGGTGGTTACCTCATTTTTTCATTTGTTCGTTCTCCCTCCTCATCTTGCGCGGCATGTTCTCCTGTACAAGCGTCGTTCTTTACGTTAATATATATATATATATATATATATATATATATATATATATATACGTTTTCTCTAATTGGCTTCGTCTCTCTCTCTTTTGTTAATATTTCATTCTCTCTTTTTATTCTTCGTTGATTATTCTTGTTTCGTTCTTTCGCTCTTTTTTTTTTTGTGATAAATTTGACGTGGAGTTTGTTTGTTTTTTTCATTTTTTAATAATTTTATTTTAATGCACGTTTATCTTTTTAACATCGTCAAATTTTCTTTCTATCTTTCTCTAATTTTTGTACCTTTAATCAACCTGTTTTTTCTTATTCCTTCATTATTTCATCTTTTTATTTGCTAATTTTTCTTTATATAATTTTTACTCCCCCTTTTCTTCCTTCTTTCCTTCCTTCCTTCCTTCGTTTTGATCCTCGTCTACTCTTTCTCACCCTGTTTTTGTCTCCCTCTTTAATTTATTTTTATTATGGCGTTCCGTTCGAATAAACTATACAATTATTTTTAAAGTCTTTCAAACTTCTATCATACTTCCGTACGTAATTAACTGCTTTTATTGTATTTTTTAGTAAATAATTCATTTTGAGTTTAATTTATCTTGATTTTGATTCTTTACAATTTTTCCTGTTGAGAAATAAATGCATCGATTTTTACCTTCAAAATTTGCATTTTTTGGTTCTATTTTCGTTGCGAATATTTTTTTTTATGAACAAAAGTTTTACTTTCTTGTTTTTCACTTTACTTAAATTCACACACACACACACACACACACAGATATATATATATATATATATATATATATATATATATATATATATATATATATATATATATATATATATATATATATATATATCTAGGTGTGTGTGTATATATATGTAGGCATCAATGCAAATAATTCATAACTGATGCAATACAGTAGTAATAACAACCACATAAATACACAAAATAGAAACACTTATGACAGATGAATTAAAATCCATACACTCGAGTGAAAAAAGAAACTCGTACTTTAACCTATACCCCATGCCCTGTGCTGCCCAGGGACTCCTGATTCCTGAGGACATGGCATTCCGGTAGTCTCTCACTTTGCAAGGGTTCATGGAATACCATGCAATGGAATGGCCAAATAATGAACATCAACATATGTATAGATAGATATATAGCTAGATAGATACAGAGATAGATAGATGGATAGATAAACAGATAGAAAGGTAGGTATTGCAGCTATCAAGTCGTATATACTGCAAGTTAATATATTCTATTTATAATTTATCATTTATTATATTTGTTTTTACACTCTCTCTCTCTCTCTCTCTCTCTCTCTCTCTCTCTCTCTCTCTCTCTCTCTCTCTCTCTCTCTCTCTCTTATGATGTCAAAAAGCCTTAAGCAAATTCCTGAATTTATATGTCTTAAAATACTTTATGAATTTAGTGATATATATATATATATATATATATATATATATATATATATATCACTAAATTTATAAAGTATTTTAAGACATAAATTCAGGAATATATAAAGTTATGTTTTGCAGCAATCAGTAAATTCAATTTAGGAATTGAATATTAATTGCATTAGTAGTATGGATGCATTTGAGGGGAGGTAGGTGGGGGTAATGGGGGAGGGGGGGAGGAAGTGGGGGAGTGGGGATGGGGAATGAGGAAATGGGGATGGGGAGATAGCGGAAGGGAGAGAGAGGGGAGGGGAGTGCTAAGGAGGAGTGGGGAGTGTCAGTTGAATATAGAGTAGAGTTACATAACCTAACCTAACTTAATATGAAAAAAATATAAAATAAAAATATATATGTGACGTCATACTATAAACTTTAGCGACCACCATTTTAAAAGATAAAAAAAAACGAAAGTATAAGAGCACAAGGTTTAGAGCCATCTGATGTAATGCAGCATGCTGACCCAATGCTACTATGAATATAGAGTATAGTAGTCACCGGTAACACTGTCTTAGGCATAACACTGATATTAATAATAAGAAAAATTGTATGTTATTGAATGAGGCCGAGCGCTTCTGTGTACCCGTTACCACCGGACGCGACTCTGCCCACAAGACCTGGCCGGCCAGTTCCAACCAGGTCACACACACACACACAGGTGTATATATATGTATATATATATATATATTAGTGATGTAGCGGATGTCATTTTTTTCACATCCGCGGATGCGGATGCGGATGAGGATGTTTGATTTCAACATCCGCGGATGCGGATGCGGATGCGGATGTCTACATTTTCGTTATTTTTTAGGATATATTCGAGATTTGTTGTGTTTAACGTATATAATAAGTTATTATATAGAGAGAGCTGTAGCTATAATGTAGTATAATTGATTAATTGTACAATAATTGCTGTACTTTTCTCTGAACATATAAAATAATATCAAGCATCTAACTAATATAGAAATCAATCAGTGAATTCGTCTGCAAATAAATTCGTTATATTTTGTTGAGTTTCAGCCACAATTAGAAACCATAATTGTGTTACCAGGATGTGGGACGTGAACCCAACTCAAATGCACCCCACCGACCTCTTTCCCCAACCTCCACCCTTATAGAAAGAGATCTTTAATTAGCTTCATAACTATTTATATTAAGTTTAAAGTTTTATTAGGCATATTTATAAATGAGTAATTAAAATAAAGTAAACTAAGATGTTCATCGTTTAATGTTCAAACTTAATTATAGGAAGGTTATGCTTAAGGAACATTAATTTTTCTGCCTTTTCTGCTGCCAGTCTGTTTCTCTTTTCATCATATATTAATCCAGCACTGCTAAATAATCTCTCGCTTGGTACGTTTGTTGGAGGACAGGCTAAATGTTTCCTTGCAAGTTTACTCAAGTATGGATAGATATTCTGCGTATTTTTCCACCAACTAATAGGATTGTCACATGCAGCCAGGCGTTTTTCTTGGTGATAGCTCTCGATCATTTTTACTACATCTTTTGACATCGCGTAGGTCTCGTCATTGCTGCTTGACTCAAGAAACTGAGAGACAGATTCTGTGATAGATTTGCTTGTTGAAGGTGTTGGTTCTGTCACTGAAACTTTTATTCTTTTGGTGGGTGGCGAAGCGACAGATTCAAGAGATTGAAGCTCTTCAACTGCTTTGCCAAGTGATGATTTAACTCGTTTTAATGTACTAGGTGAAAATAACTTAGCTTTGTAACGTGGATCTAAGTAGGTTGCAAGAGAGTAACTTCATACAAGAACAGCCTCTCGTCTTGTCGCTTGCATCACTTTTGCGCACAATGAACTAGTTCTATTATTATAGTAGAATTTGATAATTTCCCCTTATTAATGACGTTTTATCTCAACGGTCCACATCCGCACGACATCCGCAGTCCAAAGTGCGGATGCGGACGCGGATGCGGATGCGAGAAAATGTGCGGATGTTCCGCGGATGCGGATGTGACCTACATCACTAATATATATATATATATATATATATATATATATATATATATTTGTTTTTTATTTAAATATTTTATTTAAAATTATTAAAATATTTTATTTAAAAGACTAGAAGACAGAAAGGTTCCCATGTACATATTAAATTTATTGAAATTTTGGTATTCCCACCAATCTTTTACCGTTAGGTGGGGTAATGTAATATCTGAGTGTTTTGGCTCCTCTTGCGGGGTGAGACAAGGCTCCTTGCTCTTCCCTATGCTATTTAACGTGTATATTGACGGATTAATTGCTTTACTTAATGAGGCAACAGTGGGATGTTATATAGATAACACAAGGATAAATAACTTAGTTTATGCCGATGATATGGTGTTACTAAGTCCCTCTGTTAAAGTTCTGGATCGGCTACTAAAAGTCTGCGAAGTGTATTCGCAGAAACATGATATTCGTTTTAATGTTACAAAAACTAAGGTTATGCAATTTCATCCTAAAAGCTATAATCAGTCAGCTGACATTAGGTTTAAAATGAAAGGTGAAGTAATTGAGGAAGTACAAGAGTTTAAGTATTTGGGTCAAACTATTACCAACTCCTTGAGTGATGACTCGGATATAAGAAAACAATCTCGAAGCCTTTGCGCTAAAGCGAATATGACTATAAGGAACTTTCGGTTCTGTACAAGTGACGCTAAAGACACTCTATTTCGTACTTTCCGCAGTAATATATACGGACAGCAACTCTGGGTGAATTATAAAAAAAGTTCTGGCAGAACTCTAAATTTGCCGTACAACGGGTCTTTTAGACTCTTACATAAATTACCCCCGAGATGCTCAGCTTCGCAAATGTTTGCTACACGCAATGTCCCGAGCTTCCCGGAGGTAACAAGACGTGCTCAATACAGTCTAATGCAAATTAAAAAAACCAACCCGATTATCCAAGCTATCCATGAGTCCTGCCGTTTATCCTCTAAGCTATGGACTTCTTGGTACGAAAACGTAATAACGTAATCTTCTAACATAATCTTCAGTGGGGAAGCTTCTGGGTAGCTTCCCCACTGCATCACCAAGAAACACCTGCACCAGCGCTGTAATACGCTGCAACTGTCGCTACGATTTAGAAAATTTCATCACACACATAGCTATGAGTTGGGAACAGTTTTCAATTGAAAAAAACTGGTGAAAAGAGAATGAATACTCACTTAGAACGGGTTGTGTACACATTAACTCTTCATGATAATATTGTAATAACCAACCGTGTACTCGAACAGGCTTTGAATCTATATGTTCAAAGATTAAGAATTATGAAAATGTTACGACCAATTGTAAAGTAGGAACAGAAATAATCCTAACTTCTCTTAAGGCTCTGTCTATCGAGTATAGATTACCTCATACATTAAACGGAGTATTATTTCTAAAAGACTTAGATGTATTATGCAAAGCAAAGAAAATGTAACTATTTCCACCATACTCATAGCTATGTGTGATGAAATGTTCTAAATCGTAGCGACAGTTGCAGCGTATTACAGCGTTGGTGCACGTGTTTCTTGGTGATGCAGTGGGGAAGCTTCTAGGTAGCACGTCACAACTCTCCAAACTCAGACGTTGGTGTGAGGTGGGATGCTTGCCTCACTTCGTAATGATGACATACATGGTGGTGAATTATACGTCTAAGGATCGGTGCGTCCCCTGTTGTTGGCTCGGCGACTCGGCCGCGTTGGACGAAACATGTAAGGATATGCATCGATATGAAAGTGCAGTTTCGGGTGGGAAAAAATATACACACAAAGTTACTTCACACGTTAAATGATTCGATAGTAAATCAATTAACAATAAGATCCCCTGTTCGAGAAATAGAGAAATAGGCGTGTCCATACCGTTCCACTCTGGGAGACAAAAGGTACTAGTCACTAAGTTTTATTAAAAAGGTACACAACTCTTTAGCTATGACCTCACTAAATATCTCATCGTGGCAAACATTGATGTAGTGATAAAAATATTTTAAATTGTTCATGATCACTAGGCTGGCATTTTTTGTTGTGGGTGTGTAATCGGTGATGTAATTTATTTAACGTACACAAGTTAAATAATTTGTAAAATAAGTACAAGTTAATGAACATTCAATAATAATAATAATAATGATAATAAGTAAATAAATGAGTCAAAACTTTAAAGTAATTTATAAAATAAATAAACAGTAAAAAACTTTAAAAAGGATAAGAATAAATTAACTCAAAATATGTACACCGACTAATTAATTATTCCTCTCGGAAACCAAAAGGGATAATATCGTAAGTTCCAGGTAACTGGTAACGCTTCCTGTAGGTATTGTGACACACTTTAGTCCTTCTAAGCGCCTTCGCTCCTCCTAGTTTCTGCGCTCGGAAATTGAGTCCCTACAACCAGGTGAGGAGGCGCGGCATCGTCATCAACCTCTGGTTCTTCTAAACTTCCAGATCTTTAAGAGAGGCGAAATTGACGATCTGGCGGTTTGCTGGAATTAAAGTGATGCCCTTCGCCTTCACGATGTACTTGAAATCATCCCCGATCCTCACCCGTACTTGTAAGTTTTTGGACCAGTCTAAACAAATGAGTCTGCGTGTGCTCTTTCACCATACTCGTACTTAATCTCGTCAGTGAGTTAACCGAGGAACTCGTCTATAGGAGACTTATATTCACCTTCCTTCGTCATAAACACCATACAGTCGGTATCGGCGAAGGACCCGTCGACTCAGAGAATGCGTTAGGCCCCAAAGCTTCACGCGCCCGTAAGCCCCGACGCTTCAACTTCATATTTCAAGAAGTGAAGAGGTTATAACGCTTTTGGAATCTCCACACCGCATAAATCTTTAATATTCTGTACCCATGACGAACGGTTAGTTCCAACTCAGGGCTTGTAAAAACGTCCGGATCTTCCTCTGACTAGTTAACCAGAGGAAGATCCGGGCGTTACACACATCACTGTTCTCTTCGGCGCACTTCGCACACAGGGGAAACAGAAGTTTGTGATCTATGACAACGGGTAAGATGGGAATTCATAAATCATAAGGGGAAAGTACATCAACGAAAGATAGTCCAAAACAGTTCTCGTTTAAATTGTTTGAGAATTCTTCGATGGTGGGTAGAGCGGGTCCCACGAGCTTTTCAGAGGTACCTACGGGGTATGGGTTATTCTTCATCACATAGAGGTATAAAGAGCAGAAGTCAAAGTAATGAAGCTTTACACCCTCCTTAGGTGAAAAGTATAGTTTGTACGCCGTCCAAACAAACTGTCATCACATTTGAGAGGGTCCACCACCACTGAACGTTTGATAGCCTCTATTTCGTCATGGTATTGCTTGTTGGTCTTCATCCACTCATCATACTCGTGTTCCCATAATATCCTGTGAGTGAACTGTGAACTTATAAGCTGGTCACGAGTATGGGCCTATGACAGACTATCAGCGGGGGATGTACCGTTGTAGTCACCTGTGATACCACACTCAGGACGTAGGCATCCGAGGAAGAAGTACACCGTCTTCTCACCGGTGTGGGGGTCCTCAGCCCATCAGCCCAGAAAACTTGATCTTAACCGCCAATTCTCCTGTGTTGCTCGTGTGTTTTATGTATATGCCTGCCTATTGTTGTAAGTGTGTGAGTCAGTAAAGGGTTTTATACCCGTAACTGTGGTTTGTTTCGTGGAATGATGGCGAGTGTCTTTTGGCATGAAGTTGTTCTTGACTACAGTAAAGCAAAGAAAGGCAATTGTGATTGCAGCCTGTAATAGATCGCAACTGAAGGAGTAATATACATATTTCTAGAGGCTTGGAAACATACTCTAAGCACACGCACATCGTTCACAGATTAACGTTCACATTCATCCGCTATATTGTACAGATTTTCATCAGTGAAGCTGTTGTAATACCTATCAAAATCTTCTCGTTTACTCCCACTCATACCGTCATAGTTAAAGTAATGCTTGGGGGTGGGTTGGTCGTCCAGGTAGTTTAGTGTCGCGAGTGAATACTATATAAGGAAATACCCTTTTGGAACCTCGGCAGCCACCTTCATCACCTTGGGTAGCTTAGCTAACTTACAAGGCGTGAACAACGTTGTATCTTTAAAATGAACATTATACTTTATTTGCATTTTATGAGCTTGTTACCTCTTTTCAAGGAGTCACCCGTGAATATTGCTGACGTCTCATGTTCAAACAGTTCTTCATAAAGAAACTTTGTATCAAACTTTGCGGCGCTACGCGCGAGAACATACACGAATAATTTTTTGAGCTGATCGGCTAGCATGACTATATAATCCACAAACAACTTCACCGGTGATTCTGTCATAGTCGTCTTAAAAATATTGGTACGCTTACCACACTTGCAACACTCATTACAATTAACATTCGAACATTCGTCGCAGAGGGTTTGGCTCACGAATAAATGAAGGATAACGTCTTTCGTCTCAGGGTTAGCGTAGCTCTCTATATTGTAATATACTGTAATGCATGATTTATTTTTAGGTTTGGCATCTTCGATGAAGCAAGCATGTTTCGCCCCATCCGCCTTTTATTTCTAATTACGCGTAGGGCAATGAATTTCATCACACCAGTGCTTGAATGTACCTCTCTCATCCATCGTATGAAACATTCCACATTCGCAAATCTGTAACTTTCCTCACGTACCATTCATCTTATGGAGAGTAAAACATTCACTATTGAAAAACATCCATCTACAGTCATTACTTCTTTTCTTATCTTCTACCACACGGCTTACGCATCTAGGGTTTTTACATTGAGTGCATACTACATGACAATCCTTATAATCCTTACTTAAGGCACCCCTTACACAAATCGTGATGACGGCCATACTTACGACTTCTGTTCGCGTTCTAATATGGCAAATAGGAAAGTAGGTTGCACCTGCCAAGCCTAAAATGAGCACAGGTTGTACGATCTTAAAAACCTGTTTTCCTATCTTGCTCATCCAAACCAAACACAACAATTCTTACTCTCATCTGTTGCTCCACCTTCATTAGCTCTTCAAGACCCATATTACACTCAAAATTAAGACCACAGGATCTAACAAGTTTACGCGTGTGGTTTATAACCGTACCTAACCAAATGTTTCTGGTTACCATGTTTAGAACACTGATCATATGCGCTAAAATTACAGCAATAAAACCACAACCACGACCGTTGTTGTATGTTCTCTGTAAATATCTCGTGAATTAAAGCTTAAAGTGTACGTTCTACGGTTGTAGCGTCATGGCCCTCAACACGGAACACGTGGTCAATATCGCTCATAAAATTCGCCAGGTTGAATTTTGAACCACTCTGCACTGATTTCTCAATACGTGAGAGGACGTACTCAATATCCTCCACAACCAGGCGTCTGTAGAGTATAACTACCCAGAACAGATCACCATCCTCATCATTGGGCACAAATCCATTCGCCAACCTCACCCGTGCCTCCCGCCCCTCATTACGTTCAAGGGTGTATACGACGATGCGCCGAACTGCGTTCGAAGACCTTGTTCGAGGTCCTCAGCATAAGCGACCCGTGGATCAACCCTAACGCTGTACCTGTTCCTAATCAGTGCGGGGGTGTTATTCACACTGCGTAACAGTGTGATTGACACACCCCTTTCTGAAGAATGAGTTGTCGTTGTTTCTGTGTGGGCTGTAGATGCGTCAGAAGAAGGGTCTTGGGATACTGCGGAGGATGTGAAAAGTTGAGGTGACACGGAACCATTAAATTCTCTGGTGTTGGTGGCGACATTGTGTTCTCAAAGCTGTACTACTCGAATCTCGGACGTTTTGAAAGCACACCTAATGTGGAGGGTTTTTCAGAATCCTTTATTAATGTACCCTTAACTCCTGCGGATGTAGAAAGCTCCTGCTAGAACCTCGAGTCCGTCTTCCAACAACCGAGACGGTCGGTTTCAGACCAGTCCCACGAACTCAGCAACTATCAGCCGATGAATTTAATGTTCCGGTGAGGTATCTCGAGTTCTTTCTGAAACCTCATCAATCTCTACAAGTTCTTGTTGATTGGGTGCACCATTCATTATTCTAGAAAAGATGAACAAGAGAAGATTAGTGAATATAAGGAAAGACTTTTAAAAATTCTTTATATTTGGTAAAAGCATTACTCAAGAGCGTATCACGCAGGCCCGGATCTAGAAGAATGGGGGCCCGTGGCTAATTATTTTTTTTGGGGACCCCCTTGGCTACAATTTTTATTATATAAGGATTATAAGCTTTGTTTACGAGGAAAATTAAAGGTTTTCAGAACAAACATATTACTTTACTTTATTTATTTAGTTTTCAGAACAAACATATTACTTTACAAATATTTTACTTTATTTTACATATTATATTTTCCTGAATTAATAATTTTATACACAAATGTAAATGTAAATGTAAATGTAATAATAAATGTAAAAACCTAAAATTAAAATAAATAATGTAGAAAATTTGTGGGCCCCCCTCAAATGCGGGGCCCGTGGCTGCAGCCCACATAGCCCCCCCTAGATCCGGGTCTGGTATCACGCAAAGGATGGAGTCTCTGGAAAAATTCAAGTTCACAAGTCCACCAACATGTACTATAAGTGGTCTCACATGTTGTGGTAAAACTGTGTTTATGTTTAAAGTTATTAAAGATGCAGTGTTCTTAAAACCTGTACACACCGTTATATGGTGTTATTCTGCCTACCAGACTATTTTTGATGATTACAAAGATGTTTCTTAGTCTATTAATGGATTTATGACGTTGGTTCATTAAAGAATGATAAACATATGATGATTGTGAGTGATCTTGTGCTAGAAATGAATAAAACGGTTGCGAAGACGTTTACAGTATTTTCAACCACCTTAACATAATCGTGTTTTTCTCAATTAAAACCTAATTTTTAAGAACAAGTTTATGCGGGATGTTTCTTTAAAACACAATATCTTGTCGTATTTGCTCAACGTCGGGATGTATCGCAAATTGATATATTAGCCGGTCAAATGTTTTCGGGGCAGCGTAAAGCTTTTATGAAAGTTTATAAAGAAGCAACGAGTCGGCGATACAGGTATTTGATCTGCGGCCTTCACCCGTGTAACACTTTTTGGGTGCTTCTAAGAACAGACATATTTCGCAATGAGGTTGAAACAATATATACTGTATACTAGAATGAAGAAACGTGTAAAGAAATCTCTTGAGTTTATGAAAACATTCCCGTGGTTACCTCCTACTCTTCAACGCCTGTTAAAAAACGTTGACCCTGACTTTTTAAAATGTATCTGCGAAGTCTGTCTTAATGTTATAAAATGCAGCGTCCAAATGACTGCGTCGAAGAAGACCCGTTTACGTCGTTACAAGAACATAATACAAACACTCATTCGTAAAAGACAAGTGTGTCAAAGAAAAAAAACGCCCTGTTGTACAAAAAAGTAGATAATTCCTGCCTGTTCCGTTTTCAGTTTTAGACCCTTTAGTATCTAGTTTTGTATAATGAAGAAGGCAGTAGTGCTACCTCAAGAGGTGTACGCTTTACTACAAAATACTAAGAAACAAGAAACATCTCTAAAACCCAGTAAAACAGACTTAAAATAATGGAGAGGAAATAAGACTATAAGAAACCTATGGATCTACCCGTAGTTATCATGCAGTGTGACGATACTGTTGAGACTGTTGAGACTTGAGACTAGAGATGAACAACTCGAAAACAATGGTGGGAGCTCCAACCATCTCGAACAAGTATTAAAAAATTACCTTCCCAATATATTGAGGAGTAAATATGAAGTCTTTTTTTAATTTATGGAGCGGTGACCCAACTACAATGGTCTAACACAGGTGAAGTTATTACTGAAGGCTCAACAGTACCAGGTTCGAACATTATTGACATCATCCATGATTTGGTGAGAAAGTGGGAGAGACCACCCCAACCAGGTTGGGAACATTAAAACAAGGTTATAGTAGATGAACACTCCAAAAACATTGATTCGTAACCAAAAAAGAATAAAAGCTGTGGAACAGGCAACAGAGTACTCTTCCAACAGGCACACCTGATTTAAGAACTTTGAAAAAGGGGAGCATCGTCAATACCCGGCCTTATCCACAGGCTTTTAAAATATGTAAATGGCTGGCGTATTAAAAAATCGTTATTACGATATTTCTAACCCCGCTTCTTACGGTGCGGTTGAGAGGCTCTACAAAAGTAGCTATGCTCCAGTAGCGGATTATAATGGGGGAAAAGGGGGCATTTGCCCCCGGCACCAGATGCTGACCGGCCCCAAGATGCTGACCGGCCACAAGAAACTATGTAAACGTTATAATCTACCGTTGAAATAATTGGTCGACCGTGAGGAAGAAAAAAAATTCTAGATTCCGCTTCTACAAAACCTAGTTTAGTATTCCATTTATGTGAACAAAGTATACATTTTCTGTAATCACATCTTTGTTTTTGTTTCGTTTTCTGTTGATCGATCCCAGTTAGCTGATCACATCACTCATGTATGATGTATCAGGTAAAGAATTGTGTTTTTCTAGTGTTTTTCTAGTGACACCGGCCGGAAAATATTCATTGCCCCCGGCCCTAACAATACTTAATCCGGCCCTGCTATGCTCATTGAGTAAAGATAAAAGAAGTTGAGAATTTTTTGCAGGAACAGAATGTTTATGCACTTCATAAGCCTGTGCGAAGGTTTAAAACTACTAAAACAAAAGCACCATCGCTGGACACTGTATGGCAGGCAGATTTGACTGACATGCAAAGGTACTGGACGTATAATGATGGATACAGGTATATTCTATTTATAATTGATGTCTTCTCCAGATATTTATGGTTTGTACCAGGTACCTCTTAAAAATAAAACGCCAGACGCAGTTGTTAAAGGTACAACGTATTTGACGTTAAAGGAAAATAGAATCCCAGCCTATTTCTGTACAGATTTAGGGAAAGAACTTATTTTCAAGTTCTTTTCAAAACATGTTGGCATAATTTAACATTAGTTATTATAACAGCAATTCAGTGCATAAAGAGTTTTTAGCCGAAAGGGTGCAGCGAGCCATCAAGAAACGCATGGGTTATTTTACACACAGAAATACTGTACTTACAGAAATAGACATTCTAATTCAACATCATCCTACAATCGCTCTTATCATCGCATGATTGGGACATCTAATGAAGTTTTTAAAAGAGGTGTGTATAAATAACTGAAAAACAGGACCAGAGCATCATCCTTGGTAGTACGTTTTAAAATCGATCATTATGTGCGTTTTTCATGACCAGGGAGAAAGTTCAAGAAAGGTTTTGAACAAGGATAGACATGGGAAATTTTTAATATTTGGTCCATCAAGTCTAAAGTAGGATTGTTATGTACTATGTTGAGGCCCTAAATGGTGAACAAATTTAGGGTGATTTTTATGGCGAAGAACTGCAGAAGGTTACGTTCAACTTAGGGAAAAAAACATTTAAAATTGAGAAAATCTTAGGAAATATTGGTTCGGGGAAACGAAAAATGTATTTGGTAAAATGGCTTGGTTACCCAGAGAGTTTCAACTCCTATATAAAAGCTAGTACAATAATAAGACTCTAATAGTGTACATCAGGTCTTCTGACTGGTTTTACATCATACTACCCTCCTCAGCCTCGCTGGGCACGTACCTCGAGAATACTCTGGCCAAATTCACAACAGATCTGCATACGTATATTGATTTCGAACGTGAGTCATACGAGGTGGGATTGTGTGAATTTCAACTGAATGTCAAGCGTTTAACCACTGTGTAGAAATAAGTCGTTTTTATGGTTCTTAGAAAACGCGAAGCGAGTGTGGTAAACGATAAAACCATGTGTTCAGCACGAAACGGCGGTGTATAGTACTATAACACCGAAATAACAGTAGGCCCTGCCCATTATGACAGCAAGGACGATATTGTAAGAGAACTCAATAAGAGCTTATATAAATCTAAACTTACAAATGACTCATTTTTCAAAATCATACGCATAGCATGGATTGCAGGATCGGAATATGCTCTATTGTTAAGCCAGCTACACACTCTCAGTTTTGCACTCATTTTTAACTGTGCAGGCCAAAACTGCATGGTTAAACCTGAACTACGCCTTTGCATCCACACACTACAGTTTAGCGGTCAGTTATATGTGAAGTACAGCATGAATAGACGGGAAGAAGAAGTGCTCCTGACTATTGTGGCTTTAACTTGTTCTGTAAAAAAAAAGCGAAAACAGACGAAAGAGAACGTGGTGTAAAAACTGGCTTTTACAGAGGAAGCGATTGTCTCAGTGACAATTAGAGGAAAATTAGTTACAATTAGAGGAAATGAAATTAGAGACCGGTGATTGGTACAATTACCTTCGTATGAACAAAGAAAACTATCTGCACCTATTATCCTCAGTTGCTCCTTTGATTGAAAGAAGGGATACCTGCATGCGGAAATCCATTATTCCCACGAGCGTTTGACAGCTACTCTGAGGTTTCTAGCAACAGGAAGAACCTCTAATGATCTGAAGTACTCTACAGTAATGTCACTTCAAGCAATGAGTGTCATTATATCGGACACATGCAAAGCAATTTATGCAGTATTAAAGGAAACATATTTTAAGGTAAGGGCAAATTGTCGCATTTGCCTCCACACGTTCCGTATTAACTGCGCAGTTTTGAACTCTGCAGTTAAATTTTCTGTCATCGACAGATATCGCACAGGCCAAGATTTTGACCTGCACAGTTAATATTGCACATTAGTTTGATATCCACACGTTTAGGTTTAGCTGTGCAGTTTTGGCCTGCACAGGTAAAAATGGCAAAACTGAGCGTGTGTAAGATCGGAGTCGAAAAGAAATTTTAGGGACTAAAATGTGCTCAAGATTCTGCCTAATGGAAGATGCAATTTTGTTTTCCAAAGAGATATTTTCACGAACTACCAGATGATAAGGTTAGCTTATTCTAGCACCTAAAACTGGAAAATCTGTTTGACAGACCTCTGTGTTACGTTTACAGAAATATCGTGGAACATTAGTTTGTCGGGGACAGTCAGGTGCAATTGCTACACATTGTACATATACCTGAGCATGGAGGAAAAAGCTTGAGCATAACGTATGATAAGCCCCATTATGTCAAAGTTGCTTCTAACCTACTAAACAGTATTGTGATACATATAAGAATGAGTGCAGGACAAAACTATTCATTTGGGTAAACAGGAGCTTAACAGGGGCTTAACAGTGAAACTTCACTTTCAGCGTGTTGCAGCATTTTTCAAAAGCCTTTAGTCATGTACCGTGATATGAAATACCAATGCGGTAATGGAATCGGTCCGATCCTTTCTTATATACTATGAGCAACTGTCCCCTTACTAAAAAGTGGTGCCAAATATCTCGGTCGGAAGGTTCTACAATCAGGTATCAACACGGTTGAAGATGTGATGGCCGGTGTCAAGCCTAAAGAAGCTTTGAAAAGACAGTTACGTCGCATGAGAAATGAAGTTATTGTTGACACCAAAAAAGTTGTGAAAAAGAGAATGCCTGGTAAAGGGTTTAGAAAACGGAAAGGAAAAACGAAACAGCGCGTGAAGAAGAAACATATGTCACCTCGTGGCATAAAACGAAAAAGAAAATCTTCTAAAAAATCAGAGGGATACTCTAAACCAGGGGTTCCCAAAGTGGTCAATATCGACCCCCTGGGGTCGATGGGACTGTGCGGGGAGTCGATAAAGATCTATGGGTCGATAGGGGGTCGATAAAGTTCTAGGGGTCTAGGCTTAAGTTCTACGCTTAACATCGATGAGCGCGGTGACTTAAAGCTCAAACTCTCAAACCTACAGCCTAATGTTCATGCCCTTGTTAATGCCCATCAGGCCCATCCATCTCATTAGAGAAGATTTAATTGTAAAGGTATTTAGCAGTTATTAATTTTCACTTAATTACTAATAATGGTAATTGTATAACTATAATGATTAATAAATATTGATTATATTTTGATGTTTCTTGACCTCATTTCATTTAAAATTATTTTAAATATTGAGAATTTGGGTTAGGGGTCGATGATAACTTTATAAGCTCACCAAGGGGTCGACAAGCTCAGAAGTTTGGGAACCCCTGCTCTAAACGTATGAAGCCTACGGTTGCCTTCTTTAACTGATATGAACACCAATCTTATACAGTTATCTCTCATATTTATTTGTGGTTCTACGCTGTAAGCAGAGGCGGATTAATACACCTCGGGACCCCGGGGCAATGAATATGGGGCCCTTTTCTATAGCTTTTTATTAACAATACATGTACATGTACAGTACATAGTATATTTACACGAATTATATGTACGGTGCTCAGGCTAATTGAGAAACAAACTTAAAATAACCTTAACACAGTATATTTTGCTATTTGTCAAAACCAAACAGTATCAAACAAACTTTACTTTAGGGCCTATAAAACATAAAATAAAACAGGGAATTTGTCAGTTTGTGTACTCTGTCATATTTAATCAAAGAAGCTTGCGAAATCTCGAATTATATCATCGAAACTCAGTTGATTGGGGGGCCCCTCAAGCATGGGAGCCTGAGGCTTCAGTCTCAATAGCCTCAGTGATAATCCGCCACTGACTGTAAGGTAGGGTCTGCTATTCGCTCCAAGCAATTAAACATGACTCATCTAGTCCACCACACGGCGACGAGTGCTGTAAATCTGAACTCTACCTTTTTAGCATCCCACCTACTCAGACATATATATATATAGAGGATTTGGGTTACGTCACCATTAATCCCCTTAATATAGTTAGATCGTAGACTGCTCCTATAGAATTCGTTATACCCAGCGCAGGCTCATTATTTTACGATCCCAGCAATATATATCTATATACAAAAGTCCCAATAACACACTCTGATGATATAGATTGTAAGGATGATTATCCAATCTATCCTGAAATTAACTTTTTGCATACAATGATCAGTCAATGCAACGTACATTTAAATCAAGTGAATGTCTCTGCAGGTTCCAATTATCGTTATCGTGCATACTTGGAAAATTTTCTAAATTATTCAATAGACACCAAGGGAACCCATTTGCGTGCCTCAGGGTATTATATCTCTGGAGCAGAAAAAGGTGTAAAAGACATTTAAAAAATTTAAGAAAATTTTTTTATTGTTATGCACACTTACACAGTAATTTCTAGTTTCAAGAGAGGTTTTTCTTAAACGGGGTTGAGACCAAAATTAAAGTTATCCGCACGGCCCCGAGATACGTTTAAACTTGGCCGCGGATCTCTAAACGCGTGGTACCCCACATTATTGAGACGTATCTCAGTGGACTGTGTGTAAAATTATCCGCAGTTAAACAAATTGAGAATGAAAGAGTTTTATTGAGATCGACGGCTAAATACCCTATAAAACATACCCACCCGAAAATGTTAAGTGTCACGTCCGGTTTGTCCTCGAAACAGCTTAATAACGTTGTGTTGAAAAATTTACCGCAGAGAATACTTGTAGCAATGGTCAACCATGACACTGTTTCGGGCAAATATAAAAAAGCCTCAATCAAGTTTGAAAATTTTAACTTGAAGAGTATATCACTGATGGTGAATGGCGCCTCTTTCGGTAGAGCCCTAGAAACGGAATACTCTACAAGTGATGAGATTTCATTGTGTTTACGTGCTTTCCACAACTTATTTCGTGGTACAAACGGATGTAACGATGTTGGAACACGGTGATCAGTGGATGACTATATAAACAGAACTAATGTCTACGTTTTCGACATTTCAGCTGATCACTGCTCGGATGCGTACACACATTTAAATCCTAAAAAAAGGGCATTTGGCATTGAAAATGTAGTTTAGCAAGCCCTTATCTAATCCAAGGCGTGATTGAAATTGACCTGTTTAGATCGGTGATAACGGATTTTTACTGGGCGGTTGCGCAAGGAACGTTTTGCACCCATTTTTGTTGGAAAGTTTTACTACGTGGAACACTTTTCGGAATTATGCTACTCAAGTGTTCCAACCGGTAGGCTATAGCGAGGAACTGAATGCGACTGCATTAAGGAAGACGGGATGGTCGGAAGCTTTCTGGACCCCGAGCGAAACCATCGATGACGCAGACGAAGTATGTTCGTATGTTTCGGAAACGCCTTCTTGGGGTCACGAAATGGTACTTTTTGATGAGCTCACAAATTTCCATGAAAACTTCTGTCAACAACCAAGCGGTTTTGGCTCTTGTTGACAACTGCTGTCAGGCGAATTACATTAATAAACAAGACGTATACAAGAAATTACTTAAGACGGTTACGGGAACTTTCGATTTGCGTTCTCGTTTGACCTGCATTGATGATGGTTGGTTAGAATACAGTACCGGAGAAATTATTCTTCCTATTGAGTTTGATTCAGTCCCTTATCTGACCCCATTTGTGGTCATATCTGAAGGAGACTGAGATGGAGGTTTAATCCTGACAAGGTCGCCAGTGTCGACGGATATGATGGCCTCTCCGTTAGACAGCCATCACCGATATGTAGGTAAACTCAGTATGTCGCTTCCTTGCACCGACAATGAAGTTTATACTGCTGACGTCCACGGTTCTTCCTTTCAACTTTACTTTATCTGACTGCGAGTTATGGAAAACACTTTATACCCTTGCTGAATGGCGTCCCCTCCCTCCGTCCGTTGTGGGAGTGGAATGCTTTTCTCGTGGAAGGATATAAATGACGAATTACCTTTTCAGTCTTTATTTAACAAGGATAGATCACTTTTAAAATATTATATTTCTTTTACAATGCACAGTAGTTAGAAAATCAAATCCTTAACACGACACTTGCTTAGAGAGTTCTAAACGAAGGAAAACCCAATTGAGTTGACTGACCACTCAAAGGGTGAGGCACGAATTGCCTCTCTCAAGGTGTTTTCCCTCGAGGAGTTCCCGTGGTGCCACGTTTACAAAAGATTATTAAACTTGCAAAGTCTTACTCTAATAATGATATTAGCAAAAGAATTTATATAATTGTGGTTTTACACTTAACTCTTTTATGTGATTTATATTAGCTGAAAAGAACATTTCGAATTTAGGAATCTCTGTTTAAGATTATAGATGTGGCAACTGTGGAGAACATCGTTAGGCTTATCGAAAAAGGATGCCAAGTAATGTACTGGGCACCGAGGCACTTTATACAATATTAAAAATTTAACGGATTCATACTTTAATTTATACGAACAAAATAATATCTTTTAAGGGATTACTACTTTAATTTATACAAACAGAATAATATTTTTAAATTTGAACAAAAATTTATTTTCCTGTGGAAAACTTTTTCCACGTGTGTATATATATATATATATATATATATATATATATATATATATGTGTGTGGTGTGTGTGTGTGTAAACACAACTTCCTGTCATAAAAAATAGCGCATAATTTCATCACTTCCTCAGATATCTCTCTCCTGAAAACGTGTCAGTTGTTGAAGTTTTATTGCACCTCTGTCTCTACATGCACGTGGACGCAGTCGCGCCAATTAGTAACGGGTACACAGTAGTTCATAGTACGACATCACATTTATATATATATACTGTATTCAGTTTAGGACAGGTTAGGTTAGGAGATAACTATACTCTATACAGTAAACCCTCGTCCAACGCGGGGGTTAGGTTCCTCGAGAACGGCGTGTTAGGTGAATCTGTGTTGGACAAACTGAATATCTTATGGATTAAATGGGGATACGTGAAATAAGAACATAATAAAATCATAAACATAATGATATTTACATATGATAAATAAAAATATATTAAATGAAAATAGCACGTATCTTTTCTTCACTCTTTCGGATGGTGCGTATGGTAGACTCATTCAAGTGATACTCGCGGCTAAGTGATGTTATGCTCATACCACCACGCAACTTATCTAGAATCTTTATTTTTTCGGCTAATGTCATAACCTTACGACTTTTCTTCTCTTCGCTATCATTTGCAGATGCTTTACGTTTTGGTGCCATACTGCTGTCTAAGGGTAACAGCAAAACGGCAAAATACGACAAAAACAATCCAACACAACTTCACTGAACTTAACGCGGTAGCGGGACTGAGACAAAGGGTGATGCGAGGGGTGACGCGAGAGGGGAGATGCGGGAGTGTTGGAGAGTGTAGGAGAAAACACTAGAGCGCGCATTGGCAGCGTACAGTACTACTGTATTAGAGCGTGTTTGGCGGACCGTATATAATCAAATTTTCCGCTTTCGGCAAATAATTGTTCGCATTTATTTTTCCGTGTATAAGCAAATTCGCGCTGGACAAACACGCGTTGGATGAGGGTTTACTGTATTCAAGTGGCACTCCCCCATGGCAATCCCCCTCATCTTCCCGCCCATGGTAGGCGAGTTTGGAAATAAGAAGGAAGAAAACATTTAGCAATTCGCAGGGAAAAATTGCCGAGAATTTTATAGGACAGTCGGGAACTGGAAATACACAAACGAACATCATTCACACACTCGACCTTCCGTCTACTCGAGGAGATCGTCTAATACGAGATCAAGATTGTTTTTTAACGCACTGACGGAAGAGCTGCGAACGACTTCAGGTAGAAGCCTTTTTCAATGATTGACAATCTTGTACATGAAGAAGTTACCGCAATTATTCGTATTGAATCGTTTGGGTTCAAGTTTACACCCGTTATTTCGAGTTGAGTACATGTTTAATATAAAAAGTTTAGAATATTCGACGTTGTCAATCCTAATCAGAAGCTTAAAAACCTGAATGAGTTCGCACCTGAGCCGACGCTTTTCTAAGGAATACAAATTAAGATCAGCGAGCCTACGATCGTATGATTTATAACGAACGGCCCGGATTAGTTTTGTCGCTCTGGCTTGAACATTTTCGAGCCTTTGTAAGTTTTTTCAAGGATGAGGGCCAGAATTGCACGGCGTACTTAAGGTGGGGGCCTAACCAACGCGTTATAGAGAGGGAGAATAACTTCTTTGCTTCGGTGCGTAAACTGCTTACAATATTCTGTTTAAAAAATTAAAAGACAGGAATGTTCCACCATATCTTTTAAATTTATTGAAATTTTGGTACATACACCAAACTTTTACCGTTAGATGGGGCAATGTATTGTCAGAATGTTTTGGTTTCTCATACGGAGTCAGACAAGGTCTCCTTATTCTCTCCTCTGCTGTTCAATATACGTACTGTATATATTAATGGATTAATTGCTTCTCTAAATGAGACAAGAGTGGGATGCTGTATAAATGACATGAGGATAAATAACTTCGTTTATAGCGATCATACGATGTTAATAAGCCCTTCGGTGAAAGGTTTGAATCGTCTTATAAAAATTTGTGAATCATATTCACAGAACCATGACATTAATTTTAATGTTACTAAAAGTAAGTTTATGCAATTCAATTCCAAAAGCTCAAACAAACAGCTAATATTATTTTCAAAATAAGAGACGGACCAATAAAGCAGGTGCAAGAATTTAAGTATATGAGTCATACTATCACCAGCTCCTTAAGTAACGACTCAAACATAAGAAAATAATACCGAAGTTACTGTGCTTAAGCAAAAAGGATTATAAGGAACTTCAAATTCTGTACAAGAAAAGCTAAAAACACTCTTTTTCGTACTTTCTGCACTAATATTTATGGGCAGCAACTGGGTTAATTATAAAAAAGGCTCCTGCAGAACTCTCAATTTGCTTTACAACAGTTCCTAAGACTGCTACATAAGTTACCTCCAAGCAGTGCCGGATTTAGGGACAAGCTAAGTAAGCTACAGCTCGGGGCCTCACACAACGAGGGGCCTCTTTGAGTTCGGGTTTTTTTTTATCAAACCTAACTTATACCCGGTGGCCAACTGGCTGGGGCAAACCAGGCGCTTCCTCCAAGATAAATAGTATTTTAAATCTAGTGTATCAAGACACTGGCACCGAATATGGGGGTCTCTTTGGTATGAGTGGTCAGTACAAAAACTGACCCGTTTAAAAGCTTTGCTGAAACTAACTTATATGATCGCGGTACACAAAATAGATCAGTACGCATACCTCTTTGAGTTCGGTTTTTTTTTATCAAACCTAACTTATACCCGGTGGCCAACTGGCTGGGGCAAACCAGGCGCTTCCTCCAAGATAAATAGTATTTTAAATCTAGTGTATCAAGACACTGGCACCGAATATGGGGGTCTCTTTGGTATGAGTGGTCAGTACAAAACTGACCCGTTTAAAAGCTTTGCTGAAACTAACTTATATGATCGCGGTACACAAAATAGATCAGTACGCATACCTCGAAACTGCTGAAGTCCTGAGTTATGTGAATTTGCTGAAACTCAGGGCCCTCTCAGGCCCCTCTGACACGTAACCAAATTATGTTGAGACGGAAGTTAGACGAGTAAGAAAAAAATTAACAAAGTCCACCACTGCTTAGGCTCTAGATCATGGGTCGGGGAACTTTTTTGGGTATTACCCACAAATCTATTTGAGTAAAATGAAATTACCCCCAGACTTCAAAGTAAACAAAAACAAGCCAATTGCTCTTAAAATTGTTGCATATGGTGTCTCTCATACCGCAAGCATTACCCCCAAAATGTTTAAATGTATCCCATTTGGGGTAATTTACCCCTGTTCGCCGACCACTGCTCTAGATCTTCTTACGATTTTTTAAAAATGTCTTAGCTCTGGCTTACTAAAATCACTACTTTATTAATTTTTCATCATTGTCGGAAAACATTCCCGAGAGACAACCTCAACATACTTGAGACAACTTCACGTTTAGAAGAGATCCTTTACCTATATATTGGGGGCGTGGCTACTGACACGACACTACTGACACTGTTGTGTTTGAACTTTGATTGCCGGGCAAATCTAGTTGGTCAGTTACATCAGCTCTCTCACCATTTTCATTTGCCTGTTATTCTTTAATTATTTGAGTGTGCCTAAGATTAGCCATATTGCGGTTCAGTACGAAGGCCCTTCGCTTCTGATATTATTAGAGCAACTTGCTTAACTTTATATTGTGTCTATTTACTTTATATTTGTTATTTTATACGTATTTATTTGTTATATCTTATTGTTATATCTTATATTATTGCAAACCCCTATATAGATAGGGGGGCGGGGTAGGATTAATCATATTGCCTTCCTAATTTAATGTCAAGCATATGCTAAATTTGTATCCCTAATACAAATGACGAAGTTACATTGTTTCATGTTCCATTTCTATTCATTATTTTATTTTATATAGGGCCTATTTATACTATATTCCCTATTGCCATTTTTAATTTCAGCTTTTATTAATTTCAAAGAAGTTATTTGTTTCTCTTATTATTTTAGAGAGGTCCGAAAATCCCCTTCTGCCCGCTCTGTGACAACGGCATCTTTATTAATACTTTCAGCTCGGGGTACGTTGCTGTCGATTTTATTGGATTACAGAGCTAGTTCTAGGATTGCCAACCGTCCTTTTTTGTATATTTTTTTGTCCTTGTCCTTTATTGGGTTCGGAAAGGACGCCATTTGTCCTTTTCTGATAACAATCTTGTTCCAAACAACAGTTTTGTAACAAATCTTTTGTTTAAAAGGAAATAATTCTAAAGTCTTAAGTCGAGTAACATTTTATAAGTTCATTTCTTCACTTAAATGTTTGGATGCTACAGAAAATAAAAAGATTATAGAAGACTTCAAAGTATTTTATAATTCTGCATTAACATATTTAGAACAGAGGTTCAATTTTGACAAAAATACGATTTATGGAAAACTATCAAATCTTTGTTTCGTAGACAATTCATGCCCACAGTATCAGCACTTTAGTGAAGTAGTTGAAGGTTTAAAATTAAACGAAAACCTAAATTTAAATATGATCTTTCTGAAGAGCTTTCATTAATTCGAAACAATTTTGAAACGATCTCAAGTTCTAAGCTTTTTATGGATTGTACAAACACAGGCAGCAAATGGCACCTGCTATTGAAACATAGTGATTTCAAATTTGTGAATATTTTCAAAGTAGTATCTTTTGTTTCATCTATTTCTGGAACATCCGCATATTGCGAAAAAAATTTCAGTGTGATGAACGCTAAATGGCGTAATGATAGAAACCGATGTTCGGTTGAACTAATAAAAAGTGAGCTGCTTTTTGTTTATTTCAATTTAAAGGATAATTGTTTGGGTTTTGCGGAAAAAATAAAAAATGATACTCTTTTACTGAAGTCTGCAAAAAATCAAGAAAAGTATAAATTTAAAAATAAATAAATATTAAGTTACCATAAATTTTGTCAATGCATGACTCAATGGGTCAATATCTGTATATCAATAAAAATATTTACTTTAAGAAAATATGCAATAAAAAAGCATGCAGTATAAATTGTAATAAATTATAAATAAAATTTTATTTCTTTCCCTGACCCTGTAGAGTGTAGACAGTACATTGGAATTGTTTTTGTCCTTTTTTCAAACTTTATGGAGTTGGCAACCCTAGCTAGTTCCTACTCTACTTTAACAATCTTGCGGTCTAGGCCGCTGTGAATGTCGATCGCCAAGGTCGCAGTGACTGGATCCCTGGCTGCATAAATTTGTACGTCAGACAATCAAATTTATTTTCCAGGCTATTAACCATATCCCTAAGAAGATTTACTTCCCTGTCCTTGATCTCTTTTACTTTGCAGAACAAAGTGACGCTGCGTAGAAATCGTTCACGGAGTTGACTCCGAAGGAAAAAGCAGTTTCATGCGACACGAGTAACACGTGTGCCTTAATTAAGGCAGGGGAACCATTTTTACCAGCCATATTGAATACTCAGTTTTATTTTAAATTTAATCTCTGAAGTGTAATTAATGTTTCTAATACTGATATAATCACAAACAAGGCACACCAAACACGTGCCAGGCACACGAGCACATTGAAGCTTCAGTATTAATGTGGAAAAAAAAAAAAAATGAATGGGTAATACTTATAATGGATTTTGAAACACTTTTGAAACACTCACAGTAACACTTTCATCAGCCGTCTCTAAATAGGTTGTTTAATGCAATTACAAATTACTTAACTTAATTTTACTGAAATAATAAAATAAAAATAATAAAATAAAACGAAATTATAAATATTAAAGCACTAAAGTAGGTTAGAAACGATTAGCCAGCACCACTAGTAAAATGAAATAGTAAAGTAGGCCTATATTTAGATTAAAACTAGTATTAAAAATAATTAAATGAAAATTACACTGAAGTAGATTTAAAAGAAAAACAAATGATGAATCAACACCAATAAATAATTGCAGATTGGAAATAATTACGGTCTTAGCTTAGAAACACGTGGAGACGAAATATAATAGGCCTATCCAGCCGATGTATTTAGACTAGAATTATTACCAAAACACGTTACAGTAAATTAAAAATAGTACGAAGGCAGATAATTTTTTTCAATGAACTAATTAAATAGGAAATATTTAGATTTAGTAATTATAAACCCACAGCAGTTGTAAATACAAGAGAGAGAGAGAAAGAGTTACAAGGAGTTACAAGGAAAAGAAGTACCTCAAAAGGCCTTGCGGCCCATACCGAGGAGGTACCAATGGCAACGGGTGCCAGGGAAAATTTTGTGGAAGTTTATTTTTCTTTCAACTATCCTAGCAGTAGTAGAAAACTGGATAGAAAAGTAGAAGGCTCTCTCCCCACCCTCCGCTCCCTCCCTGCCAGAGGCAGGTACGGAAAAAGGTTGAAGAAAATACCTTGACCCTGGAAAAGTAGCCAAGGAAATTTTACAGGAAAGTGGAGAATATATAGCTCTATATTTAGCTTGCTCACAGAGACCGAGCAAGCGAACTCCTGCAGAGAGAGAGAGAGAGAGAGAGAGAGAGCACTTATATATTATCATACATAGGTGAAACCAAGTTCAAAGTTTTGAATCTTAAACTCTGGTAAAAAAAATATTGAAAAAGGAGAAGATCAATATCTTCCACTTAAAAAGGTGAACTGAAGGTCCTCGCATATTAAATTTAGTTATGTGATATGGCGTTAATGGGACACAAAATACGACGGATGTCCCTCAGAGAGTCTAAGTATAGATGTAAAAAGGCATCATGCAATTTTGAGCAGGGTTCATTTTACAATTTCTGTTGCAGAACCTCACACAGACGAAAGATGCAACATCACCATGAAAATACTGTCCAAACTGTGGGAACTCTCTCTCTCTCTCTCTCTCTCTCTCTCTCTCTCTCGACTCCGTAGAGATAGATAGATAGATAGACAGATAGAGTGAGAGAGAGAGAGAGAGAGAGAGATTATTACGTGTGATTATCCTTCAGAGCTTTTAGAAAAATTATTCACTGATTGTTTATCACTAATTTAGAAATCTACAACAGTGTTAATTTCTTTGTTAAAACTGAGTTACTTTTATTAATAATTAATTAAAACTAGAAAGGCCTACTGAATTTCATGTCTGACCACATGCTTTTTGTCTGAAGTCTCTCTCTCTCTCTCTCTCTCTCTCTCTCTCTCTCTCTCTATATATATATATATATATATATATATATGTGTGTGTGTGTGTGTGTGTGTGTGTGTGTGTGATGAATTTTACACTTAAACACGTGAAATGAATAAATGATGCAAACCCACAAGTAAAAAGAAAAAAATTATTCCAAGGCCTTTCGTGTATTCAGCAATACAGTATACCTCGTCATTCCCTGACGAGGTGTATTGCTGAATATACGAAAGGCCTTGGAATCATTTTTTCTTTTTCCTTGTGATTTGACATTTTATATATATATATATATGCTGCAAACTCACAAGGAAAAAGAAAAACGATTCCAAGGCCTTTCGTGTATTCAGAGCTACAGAGCTACACCTCGTCAGGGAATCAATCCCTGACGAGGTGTAGCTCTGAATACACGAAAGGCCTTGGAATCGTTTTTCTTTTTCCTTGTGGGTTTGCAGCATTCATTCATTTCACGTGTTTTATTGTGAAATTCATCCCATATATATAATATATATATATATTATGCAGGAAGGAGGGGCTAAGGGCGAATGTCAGCAAAAGCACCACCCCCATAGAAGAAGAAAGCCAAAATCAAGGTCTAGTCTAGTGTTTTCGAGATGCCTGGACACTCTGCGTTTGAAAGAGTGGAGGTCATAGACAGGGAGAAAGATGGATTGAGGAAGACTGTTCCAGAGTTGACCGGTTGAGTATATGAAAGGTTGAAAATACCGATTAAACCTCGCGTTAGAGAGTTGGACAGAAAAGGAATAAGAATGTGTCGAAAGCCTTGTGCTGCGTGCTCTTCTTAAAGGAGGAGACATGCAGTTAGACAGTTCAGAAGAGCAGTGTCCGTTATAATAGCGACAGTAAAGTGAGAGTGAGGCGAAGAGAGAAGGGTTGAACATATATATATATTCAATGCCTCTCTCTTCGCCTCACTCTCACTTTACTGTCGCTATTATAACGGACACTGCTCTCCTGAACTGTCTAACTGCATGTCTCCTCCTTTAAGAAGAGCACGCAGCACAAGGCTTTCGACACATTCCTTTTCTGTCCATATATATATATATATATATATATATATATATATATATATATATACTAGCAGAAATACCCGGCGTTGCACGGGATGTAAGGGTGTGTCAAAATAAGGTAAAAAGATGACCAAAACTAAATGAACACATAAACACAAAGTTTTGGTAATTGTTTTTATTCCTTGAAAACATCAGACATTTTGTAGCACTTCAGTGTAAACAATGTTACGTGTTTTTCCATTGGGTGTCAAAACATAAAGATTGCGAGGTGTTCCAACTTTTTTGGGCTATTGTCACCCATAGCAAAAGTCACACTCAAATGTCAAAATGCAAAAACTTATTCCTTAACCTTATATTTTAAAAAGTTTTCGAAAATAATGATTTTAAGCTTTTTTGTGTTAAAATGAAAAAACTTATTCCTTAACCTTATATTTTAAAAAGTTTTCGAAAATAATGATTTTAAGCTTTTTTGTGTTAAAATGAAAAAACTTATTCCTTAACCTTATATTTTAAAAAGTTTTCGAAAATAATGATTTTAAGCTTTTTTGTGTTAAAATGAAAAAACTTATTCCTTAACCTTATATTTAAAAAGTTTTCGAAAATAATGATTTTAAGCTTTTTTGTGTTAAAATGAAAAAACTTATTCCTTAACCTTATATTTTAAAAAGTTCTCGAAAATTTTGAAACTTTTATGCACACCATTAGATTCCACTTAAATCCCGTGACTTTATGCCGTCATTCAAAACTAAACAAGATTTTAATGTATCATTTACTAAATAAAACTGTCTAGTCTACCTACCTACCTACTGTACCTACCTACTGTACCTACCTACCTACCTACCTACTGTCTAGTCTACCTACCTACCTACCTACCTACTGTCGTCTACCTACCTACTGTACCTACCTACCTACCTACTGTACCTACCTACTGTACCTACCTACCTACCTACCTACTGTCGTCTACCTACCTACTGTACCTACCTACCTACCTACTGTACCTACCTACTGTACCTACCTACCTACCTACCTACTGTACCTACCTACCTACTGTACCTACCTACTGTACCTACCTACCTACCTACCTACTGTACCTACTGTACCTACCTACCTACCTACCTACCTACTGTACCTACCTACCTACTGTACCTACCTACTGTACCTACCTACCTACCTACTGTACCTACCTACCTACCTACCTACCTACTGTACCTACCTACTGTGCACACCATTAGATTCCCTTTGAAAAGTTATATCTGATTCACTACCTTAAACACTATTTGGTGCAGCCATATTCATTTCAATAGAGAACAAACAGACAAACAGACAAACTTCCTCTTTTATATATAGATAGATATATATAATGTTCGAATGTTTGTAAAAGGCGAAGTTGTGGAGTTGCGGATTTGCGGGAGAGGTTCAAGGGTTGCGGGAGCAAGGAGGATTCCGAGGTGGATGAAGCTGTGTAGATCAAGTGTTTGCGGTGAGACAAGTAATTGAGAAAGCATGTGAAAGGGACTGCGTGGTATACGTGACTTTTACGATCTTGAGAAAGCGTATGATAGTATGAATAGAGAAGCACTGTAGCAGGTTTTGGGTATACTGTATATGGGGACGTTGAAGGTAGACTCATGATTCATGAATGCAGTGAAGAATTTCTATGATGAAAGTAGTACATGTGGTGAAAGTAAATAAAGAATTGAGTGATTGGTTTGATATAAGTGGTGGTGTACGCCAAGGATGTGTGATGTATGTCTCCGTGGCTGTTCAATCTGTATATGGATGGAGTGATGAGAGAAGTGAAAGTACGACTGCTAGAAAGAGGAATAAATATACTGTAACGTGCGATGTGAATAGGTGGGACCTGTCGAATCTGTTGTATGCGGGTGATGCTGTGGTATTTGCTCAGAACGAGTGATATACAAGAGATTAACAGTTTCACGGCGGTGTGCGAGATAAGATTGTTGGAAGTGAATATAAGAGCAAATTATTGATTGTGGAGAGAGAAGGAAATTCGGACTGCATGTGATGGTGAATGATGAAACAGTAGAGGAGGTAGTAGAGTCCTTTAAGTATCTGTAATGTGTACTGAACAAAAGAGGTACGAATGCGGATGAAGTTAATAATAGAGTGAATCAAAGAAGAACGGTGGCGGTTGCGCTGAAAACGGTTATGAGAGAGCGAAGACTGAATCGAGACGCTGTGAGATGTTTACATGAAGGTGTGTTAGTACCAAAACTTCTCTATAAGTGTGAAACATTGACATAGCATGAAAGGGAGAAGTCAAGAGTAAGAGTGTAAAGTGTGTATATATATATATATATATATATCGTCTGCCAAAAAAAGGGTTCACTCTAAAAACATCCATGGAATCAACATTTTTCAAACGATCAGTATGAAACTTATACACGTAAAAGATACATAAAACATCTACCTGTAAACCAAATTTCAGTTCAAAACTATCAAAAATAACGATCTATTAAATATTTCTCTAATAATACTACAACTGATGCTCGACAAACTAATCAAGAATCCTTTATTTCCATTTTCACTTTTGTAAATTCTAATGTACGATTTTTTGTTTGCAGGGTTATAAAATATAGTGAATATGCCATTTTCAGAGGAAGATAAGATTATAATTAAGCATTATAGACTAGAAAAGGGATATGGACGAACGAAATTACTCTCCGAATTCCGCAACAAAGGCTGGACTCTTGGTGGTTTGAGAAAGCTTCTAAAGAAAATTGACGCGATTGGGAATATCAAAAGAAGAGAGGGAAGTGGGTGACCGAAAACTGTTCGCATACAAGACAATATTGACGACGTCGAAGAACGTATATTAAGTCAGGAAAACCAGCCAGGAACCCATATGACACCAGCTCGCGTATCAAAAGAGTTACAGTTATCAGAAACTAGTGTGAGACGCATAATTAAACAAGATCTTCGACTAAAACGTTTCAAAAGAGCGCACGGGCAAAAGATTACTCAAACTGATGAACAGAAACGAGTTCAAAGAGCAAAACAAATCTTACGGCGAATAACATGTGATAAACTTTCAAAGACTTTTTTCACTGATTGAAAGAGATTCACTGTGGAGCCACCTCGGAACAGTCAAAATGACAGAGTTTACTCGCACGTCCAATGTAAGAATGAAATACCTGATAGCAGACTTTTTGCAACCAGAAGTAATTTCTCGAGCAGTATTCCAATTTGGGTATGATCAGGGTTTTCAGTAGAGGTATCAATATCTGTCCCGTTATTCTCTTTGCTCTGTTTACTGCTATCTTATTTTGTGTTTCAATTTCGCATCATCTGTCATTACAACTCCTAAATCTTTTGCTCTGGAATTTCTCTGAATTTCCTGTCCATTTGGGGTATAATATTCCATGGATTTTAGGTCTTCTCTTTTTCCGTACTGTAACAGCTGAAATTTCTCGGTGTTAAACTTCATATTGTTGTCTTCCGTCCACTTGTAGATTCTGTTTATGTCGGTTTGTAGAGATCCTATATCTTCTGGGTTTCTTATTTTTCTACTGATCTTTGTGTCATCCGGAAAAGATGTTACTGTGCTGTCTCTGGTAACGTTCTCATCTATGTCAGTTAGCATGATTATGAAGAGTAGTGGAGCTAATACTGTTCCTTGTGGTACTAAGCTGAGGACCTCTGATTCTGATGAAGGTACTCCTTGTACTGTAACGACTTGCCGCCGCTCACTAAGGAAATTATATATCCATTTCCCTACTTTTCCTGTTATTCCCATATACAGTATTTCAGTTTATGTATTATGATTCCATGGTCACAGACATATATATATATATAATATATATATATATATATATACACACGTGTGTGTGTGTGTGTGTGTGTGTTTGTAAAAGGGTTCACAGGGTTATCGAAGCGTACCTGGTGTGCGCTTCCTTTAATCTCGGTAATCTTATCTTTGGTCGATTAAAGGCGCTTCGGGTCATTGACAGGAGCGTAAGTCATAATTTGGTTTCTCTTTTTTAATTTAGACACACGTGAAGAGTAGAAACAAAAAGGCAATAGCTTCTAATGTCTCTTTTTACATATTATTATTATTACTGGTAGTAGCAGAAGTAGTTATATATATATATATATATATATATATATATATATATATATATATATATATATTCCTTGTTCCATGCACTACTGGCTGATTTAAATTTCCTACTTTGTCTGGCAGTGTATATATATTATACACAGTAGACTCTTCATAATCACAGTAATATATTATTTCTCTCTGATTTTAGGAATTAAAACTGGAAAATCTTAATTGAAGTTAATCCTGCGATTAGCATTAATTATTCTTGACACACAAAGTCATAACAGTTTAGTAATTAGGGACTGGGATTTTTTTTTTCACTTTGAGAATCATCCTTCAGTGAATTATGAAGAATTTGGGAATTAGCGAAGCCTGAATTTGAGTCCTTATTAACGGCACGCGAGCCTTTAATAAATTCTTTCGGACCAATAGTTTCTGTTAGAATATATTTCAATTCGTGAATCCATGATGACTAACACCTTAAAACACCGTTATTCAGACGCGAAGGAAAGAACCATCTTCGTAGCGAGTAAAATTGGTGAAGATGCTGTTACTGTAAACGCGTTTTACATTATAACAAGTTCCTGACGTGTTTTTTACGTATTTCATTCAATAATTAACATCGTTTTTACCATTATATGAACGTATCTCTTATATAGCGAGGTTAAATGTATCTCCATTATGTCATGAACCTATCTCATACGTATCTTTTACATAGTGAGAATAAACAATTTCAAATGTGTCATGCACGGTGCAAAAGATCTCGACATGACGAAGACAAAACAGATGATGAAGATGACGAGTGTGTGTGTGTGTGTGTGTGTATCACGAGTCCATGACGACCATTAAAAAAGTAATTAAAACAGTGTATGTACCATGCAAACATACAATATATATATATATATATATATTATATATATATATGATTAGCCCGTATAATATATACACACGTCATACATTAATTTATTAGGTCACAAATGGCAGAAGCAACTTCCAGAGACGAACATAAAATACTCGCGTCACTAAATATCACAAACGCATACACTCAAATATGATGTACGTAACAATAAGAAATTTGTGTACACTTAAAAAGAATATATATATATATATATATATATATATATATATATATATAATATATAACTGCAATAACCACGCAGTATATTAATGTATAGAAACGACGTAAGTATAGAGGAGTGTTCTGCACACGAGGAAGAGAAATAACGAACAAATGAAAAATGAGGCATCCGCACGGGAATCGAACCCAGGATCTTCCAATGCACGTCTGACCGGCAATTGGAAGATCCTGGGTTCGATTCCCGGGCGGGTGCCTCATTTTTCATTTGTTCGTTATTTCTCTTCCTCGTGTGCAGAACACTCCTCTATACTTACGTCGTTTCTATACACATATATATATATATATATATTTTAGTGGTGGACCGAATATCCGCATCATTTTTAACATCCGCATCCGCACTTCTGACTGCGGATGTTATGCGGACATTACCTCTAATAAATTATGCAATTTACAATTAAATTAGCTTATAAAGTAGCTTATAAGGCCCAGGCATGCACATTTCATGTAAAGTATTAATTATTAATGAACAAACAAATATATAAACCTCAAAATATAAATACGTGGTAACACAGAAAATTGAATGAAACTTGTTTCATTGAATTTTCTGTGGCTGAAACTCCTGAGAAAGTTATTATTTTTATCATAATGAAAACATTAATATTAATTTTAATTCTTATGCATTGCCTGCCATAATAGTAATATCACGAAATTTGAAAAATTATGTCATATATTCATAATTCTATATTATATTGATAGATTAACTAAATATCCGCATCCGCATCCGCGGATATTGAAATTAAAAATCCGCATCCGCAGATGTTGAGAAACTGACATCCGGTCCACCACTAATATATATATATATATATATATATATATATATATATATATATTAATATATATGTGGGAATTAACTCAGAATGGTTCCCTGAGGTTTTTTATGATACACACAGACCGTGCATGGAACAAGGAACTCTTCTAGGAAAATTAAATCCACTATAGTCCGAATAAGTAATGGTAAATGACAAATACTATAGTTTTTTCTTTTTCATGATGCTCGCCCGACGTGGGCAACGGGTCACTCGCAAAGAGGTCCCAAAAATATAGCTTCCCTCACCAGCTATCTGCAAAGCAGATAGAATCCAGCTTTGGGACAGGATCTAGGGTTTAAAGTAGCCTAACCCAGCTACATTTAGAACCTCAATATAAGCAAAAGACTCGCTGCCTTTACGTCAGATTGAATACATCAAAGAAAAAGGGGTAACTATTATATTTTTAGCCAAAAACCAAAACTTGAACCTCAACTGGCAGAATTCAGCGTCCACTTTTCAGGGCACATAACATGTCCGTTTCATGATGGGAATGAACTCAGAATGTTTCCCTGAGGTTTTTTATGATACACACAGACCGTGCATGTATTCAATCTGACGTGAAGGCAGCGAGTCTTTTGCTTATATTGAGGTTCTAAATGTAGCTGGGCTAGGCTGTTTTAAACCCTAGATCCTGTCCCAAGCTGGATCCTATCTGCTTTGCAGATAGCTGGTGAGGGAAGCTATATTTTTGGGACCTCTTTGCGAGTGACCCGTTGCCCACGTCGGGCTAGCATCATGAAAAAGAAAAAACTATAGTATTTGTCATACACACACACACACACACACACACACACACGTGAGAATTCGAGAGAGGTTGAAAGAAAATATAGGATTAAAAATTTCTATTTAAAAATAATTCGAAGCAATGTGACACGAAAGTAATTTTATTCTTTGTGCTCTCTCTCTCTCTCTCTCTCTTCTCTCTCTCTCTCTTCAACCTCTTCTTTCCCCTTTTTTCAGTGACTGTATTTCTACTTTATTAAAACTCACTACAAAAATGAAGAGAGAGAGAGAGAGAGAGATTCTCTTCCAAAATCCCTGCAGGCAACGTGATATGCAAATATGTTTATGACTTTTATAAGATTCTTTCTTCCACTAATGAAGTTTTATCCCATACGATTATTATACTCCATTGGACATGATCACACAAACACACACACAAAAAAAAACATATATATATATATATATATATATGGGATGAATTTCACGATTAAACACGTGAAATGAATGAATGCTACAAGTCCACAAGGAAAAAGAAAAACGATTCCAAAGCCTTTCGTGTATTCAGACTACACCTATTCCCTGACGAGGTGTAGCTCTGAATACACGAAAGGCTTTGGAATCGTTTTTCTATTTCCTTGTGAGTTTGCATCATATATATATATATATATATATATATATATATATATATATATATGAAAATGATTGTTCCTGAGGATGTCATTAGACGAAAGCGCTTGAGCACCACTTTGTGTTTCTTTTCCCTTCGTGGTTTTATTCATTATATATATATATATATATATATATATATATACACACACACACAATGATATTTTCCTGCACACAATGTCGTAATTTTAAACTAAAATGTGTATTTAATTGCTGGATGATATCCTTATCCTATTTTAAATACTTAAACTGACATTGCGAAAGTCTATATTGTTTAATTCTTGACACAGATTATGCGCGTAGCTCTGCGTGTGTGACTAATGAGAATTAGCAGTTTAGATAATAATAAGTTTATTTCAATGTTGATTATTACCAATTGAAAAAAAAAAAAATTAGCAACAGTCGACCCCTGAAAACGATTCAACATAAAATTTCTGTAAAGTAACATTCTGTCGATAATAATTTTCGTATTAATGTAAATTTTCCTATTTAGTAATTGGTACCCTTATATTACAATGCTTAATATAACGCAAGAACATTGCAAAACGCTCCAATACATATTCATGTGAATGTATGTTTAGAGAGACCCGTTATCTGGGAGGCTTTTCCTGGGGATAAGCAGCCTCACCCGGTTAAGAAACCCCGATATAGCGACCTCAGTTCAATCCACTTATAAAGAAGTTTCAGAAAGTACGGTATTATGATAAGTGCGGTAAAAATAATTAAAATATTTATTCCCGCAGTATTACCTGTACGGAAAGCAATCAAATACCAGGTACTTTAAATAGTATGCGACTACAAATCATATCTGAACTTTCAGTTGTAAGCCAGTCGCTACTATCATACTATGATAGAGGAAATTACTCAACCGTTGGACATGGCCTAGTAGGGAGTAAGCCAAGACCCCGATATTGTAACTCTAACGGTACAGGACGCAGAACCGCTACACGGAATTCTTACCAATGAGGAGTGGTGGGGTGGGGGATCAAGATCCGTACGTGGCGTTAATGATACAGGTGAATTCGTTGTAAGAGCCCTCTTTACATAGATAATGGAGATGTATCAAATAAAAAATACTTATTTCTTTATAGAATAAAATATTTTGCCTCGTTTCTTCAGTAATAATAATAATAATATTAAATATTTCTTAAGATATTTTTTTCTTGCGTAGGAAGTAATTTAGTTGTAAGAAATAGTATAAATGTACAGTTAATAATATTGCGTGTATAAATAGATAAGATAGATACGGTACTGTACAGATACAGGCATAAAGTTAGATAAATGGAAGCAAATGACGAAACAGAGTTCATTGCTTTTTGTTTTCTCCAACGATCATTTTCAAAACAAATGAATCGCGAAGGTAGTTATCATAAGTCCGTCTATCAATAGGTCACACATTCAGGGTTCGGACACAGCCTCTACGACTGCAAATAACGGGATAAATTCTTGTAAGTATTAATAAAAAAGCAAAAAGTACAATACTCGAATATATATATATATATATATATATATATATATATATATATATATATATATATATAAACACAAAGGCTGAATTCTCCCCATCCCATCCCTAAGTTCTAAGTAAACATTTCAGTATATCTTTTGGTCCTTTTACTTACATACACAAATCATCTAATTACTTCAAGAAACGTAAATGAATTCTTAAATGTAAAAACCAAACATCAGCATCAGAGAAACAGTTATAACACGCAAATGACATACGCCCAGCTTGGAGACATGTTCGAACTTAATATGTACACACGTCTCCTCACTCGCAGTGCGTTCGAAGCAAAAGAAAACGTTACTTCTAATATATATATATATATATATATATATATATATATAATCTGAATGAACGACTTGACCTACTGATATAATTAGGGCTGTGCGTTGATATGAAGCCAAAATATTGTTTCTTCGTGTAATGCAAGCAACTCATTCGAAGGTTTGGTAATAGGCTCTACATTCCATACACTATCCTCCTATATATGTATAGCATCATACGAAAAATAAGTTCTTGATGCAAATAGGATTACGATGGAGTAGTTTGAGAACTAGATTTTTTTGCGTATGTAGACAATCGTGTCTCGTGTCAGATGTTTAATCCAATATTTGCGTTCACTGCAAATAACCACTTCAAGAGGTGGTTATTTCAAATTAATGCAAGTGATATGTTAAGAAATAGGTTATCTCCTTACTGTTTTGAAATGTTGAATATATATATATATATATATATTCATCTCCAGTGATGTTTTAAACATCTGGTACTTTAAAAAGTTTGTATTTTTTTAATGAACTCAAATGAAAGCATGAAATTTTTACTGCACCTTCCCTACACATGGAGAATTAGCCCCTTAGCGCTAAACACGCTATATGTGATAACAGTCCTCTGAGCTGACGATATTTTTCACAGTCCTGTCCAATAGATTTCTTGTGGTTTCAAATAAAAGAATATGATGACCACCAACATCACCAGATCTAAACTCCTGTGACTTTTATCAGTGGTCTTATTTGAAAGATAGAATGTTTAAACACAATTCACACACACACAACAGAAAAATTGAAAGCATGAACTGAAGAAGAAATTTCTCAGATTTCAACAGATACCCTGTCCATAGTATTACAAAATTTTGTTGTTCTTGGGCAAAGTTAATGAGCTGACAGAACATAACATAACGCATGTTTGCACTACGAAACTAATTTTCCATATGTAGAGAAGATACAGTAAAAATGTAATACTTTCACTTCGGTTAATAAAAATAGTACAAACCTTTTAAAGTGTCAGATGTTTAAAAAATTTCACCATATATATATATATATAGATGTGTGTGTGTGTGTGTGTGTGTGTGTGTGTGTGTGTGTGTTAGGTAATCACTGCGTAAAATTCTGCAATCGATAAATGAACTTAAATTGAAATTGAAAAGTTAAAAATAAACATTTTGTTTCAAATATGAACTTCTATTTTAAGTATAAAAAAATTTCAACAGTAAATTGTGAACAGGCGGCGGTGTTGTCACTGCCAGTGTCTGTTCTTTTCTGTTTTAAAGTCTGTTAGAAGAAAAATAAGTTCATCAAAGTCTCAAGTTTACATTTTTAGTTCCTTGTACATTCCTTTTACATTAATTTTTCAACAGTCATTTAAGTTACACACACACACCACACACACACACACACACACACACACACACACACACATATATATATATATATATATATATATATAATATTATATATTATATATATATATATATATACACACACACACACTGCCGCTCAAAAGTTTGAAAGCGCCTGTAGGTTTCTCGTTCATGTTTCACACTTGATGATAAGGCGTCATATCCTGTATGAAATCGATCTATGTTTCACTGTTATACAGTATGTACAACACTTAATATTTTAATATGCTCACGTTGATTTGACAGATTTGTGCTCTTTTTTTCAGAGTAAATATTAAAATGGCTTTAAAATGGATATGATTGTAGAGGGGGGGGGTCCGTTTGGATGGTGCCTCAGTGACCAAAGTCCCCGAGATTGTCCATGTTTCAAGAGGACGGCAACGAAAAACGGTACAGGTACAGTAAGCATAATAGTGAACGTAAAGCAACACTGACAGAACGAATTGTAAATCTTGAACGGGAGACAAGTGGATCAAAATCTGTCCGAAGCCAAATTAACAGTCGCCTGTAACGACGATCATACACTGTCGCGATCAAAATAACTTCAAGAGAACTGAACAAATAAAATTTGGTGCGGCAGACTTTCGTTCACATTTCGCAATTCATTAAAATGCTGTTTTAGCTTCAATGTTACTTATCGCTCAATATCTTGCTTATTTGATACAGTTTAGTCCTCGCTATTGACTTTCATGATGCCTACATACCCTTGAACATGGGTTTGAAACACGGACAATCTCGGCGACTGAGACACCAGCCAAAATGGAGCCCCCTACTATTGTGCCCATTTTAAGTTCATTTAAATATCTTCTAAGGGCAATTTCCATATTTATTCTAAAAATTAAAAGCACAAATCAACTCAACATATTAAAATATTAAGTGTTCTACATATAATATGGATCCATAGATTGATTTCATAGAGTATATGACGCCTTATCGTGAAGTATAAAGCAAGAACGAGAAATTTACAGGCTTTTTCCAAATTTTTGGACGGTAATATGTGTATGTGTGTTCTTATATACAATATATATATATATATATGTGTGTGTGTGTGTGTGTTGTGTGTGTGTGTGTGTGTGTGTGTGTGTGTTTATTATTAATAATATTTGAGGTCGTTTACTCTCTTTCTTAATGGCATAGGTTATGTAACGGAAAGGACCTACAGCTTTATGTGGAATCTGAACCTAGTGCACTGTCACCCTACTGATCAGACCGGACGTTGCTTAACCTTGCTGATCTAACGAGAAGTGGTGCTGCGACGTGACCACGACGTAGCCCGTGTATTTATTAGCGCAACTCGTTAAGCATACCATATAACTTTCCTCTCTCTAACCTTATTATCGTGAAATTTTCCATAAAGAAAATTCCAACCATGTGTGTACAGGGTGTTCGGGCTTAAATGGCAATAAAATAAAACATTATAAATGTATTTTATTACCATTTAAGACCGGACACCCTGTATAACTCGCTGCTGAAACCTCATAATAATGCGCTGTACTATTTCCAATTTTCTACAAAACAGAATAACATGGTAAGCGGGTAATTTCCACTGTGAAGCGTTATATGAATCGTAAGTCAAAGAAGGAGTGCCAAATGGTATTTAGTAAGCAATCTGGAACCATGAAAATGACAAATAATATTTCATCTTGCATTTTATGAAGAAATCCAACTGAAGAAACGGGCAATGTTGTTGATCAGCTTGTACATGGGTGTATACAAGCTATTGCGCAAGATGGTCTGATAGAATTCTCTGAACATTTGCAAAGCCCAACCGCCACAAATCATTATAGAAAGACTTTTGGAGGAAACTGGTGTGTTTATTAGTGGTATTAGAAAGCAACACTAAATTTAGTTCTACATGTATCCCATGTGAGTACAGCCTATGAATTGTAACACCTATGTAGATTCACGAGAAAGGGTGTGTTGTTGCGAATGGTTTCAAACATTTATTTATTACTTATTATGAACAAAAGAGAACCCACATGCTATCCATGCATGTTAACACTGATTAACGATAAGAAAACTGGATTATCGGATTAATTTTCTTCGAAGGAAACGTTAACGCAGATCGCTACAGTGCCATATTTGATGAATTTATGAATCAAATTTGGTGACACTAAATTTACGCAGGTTGCTTTCAAAAAAGATGATACAAGATGCCATGCATCACAGCGGAGCATGAGTCGTATACAATCTTTTTTCGGTGACTGAATTCGATAAACACAAAACCAAATTGACGAGTTGAGAGATTTTTTGCTCATTCAGCCGGGTATCGTTGGTGAGACCCTTCTCTTCAAAAAATGACTCTATATGAGACATTTTGAAGAATGATGGGGAGTCATAAGTTACTTTTTACGCGTTATTAAATATCTTAATATCTCAAACTAATAAAATAGACCACGATTAACTTGTAATGCTTCATTATGAGTAACTTACAACATACGAGTGATTTTGATTGTGTGTGTGTGTGTGTGTTTGTATTGTGCTGGAATTCCTTCGACAAGAAATGATTCGGAGATCAATTCCCGTACCAATCATGATTCATGTGGGTCATGCATGGTTGAAACTCGGTTCACAGAAAAGTTCACCATGATAACTGTAAAATGTTATACAAAATATTTAATTGATTGCTCTAATATATATATATATATATATTTTTTTTTTATTTATTTATTTTATTTATTTATTTTATTTATTATTTATTTATTTTATTTATTTATTTTATTTATTTATTTATAAAACTTGGTTATTTGTACTCTACCTTTCAATGTTACGAAACTCTTTTTCAAATTGTGTTCCATCGATATTATGCGTTATTTCTCACCTGAAAAATAAGACAAGAGGAGTTAATATATTATATTTTATTGTATCAGTAAAATTCTTATACATACATTTATTCATTAGCAGTGATTGAACATTAACGTTGGTCTGCGTAAATCATGTTCCATATTTTAATTTATTATGTATCGATCGTAAGTTAATTAAAAAATTAAAAAACCGTAAAAAAAAAAAGTGAATTCCATCAATCAGATAAAAGATACCCATAAATTTGAATCAGGTGCCCGTCTAGATGAGATACTCTAAAAACTTTATAAACATCAGTACAAATTGGTATACGATCCGTTGAAGGGGGAGATGAGGGAGGCGAGGAAACATGACACAAACGAAATGTGATTTAGAAAAAAAATGTTTTCCCCCACTCTCATTTACGATTCTAAAAAGAGAATATCCGAAATGAAAATTCAAGATTTGAGAGAACCTTTTTTGGTTTGGGAAATTGGTCTTGATTTGAAACTGGTCCTCAAAACAAGAAGATCCATTCTCCCTTCGGAGAATAGGTTTTAGCGTTAACAGAAGGTAAACCTATTTCAGTAATGGCTCAACACGCTATTAAAATAATGAAATTGATGAAGCCATAGTCCTTTTCTTAATTAACAATTTAAAAATAGATATAACCTAGCATTAATAGATAGTTAGCTATTTATAACTGGTGCGTAACCGGATTTTAATTAAAAACAAATGATGATACCTCAACTAGGAATAAGAATGAACCTAGCTGAGAAAAACATCACTCGAGATTCCCTCCACCTTTTAATGGTCCCCATTTAGATTATATATAACAGTAAAATAGGGATCAGTTAACCCTTTAGCGCCGAACATTTTTGTAGGGTTGTCTAAATGCATGTATTTGAAACGGTACGTATTTGACCCAGTCGGCGTTAGAGGGTTAAAGTAAAAAGAAAATCTTCGATTTTTTTTTTGCGCTGCAGAATTCGTAATTTCTTGATTCTTCTCTGGAACACCATTATTGATCACCGATTTTGATCATCTTATATACAACTGGATTACAATTACATGACCACACTGCGAGTGTCATTCCTTTTATGTCTAAAACTAATTTAACTTAATTACTAAGCGTTTAAAATTTTATAGTTGCAGTCGAAAACTGCACTAATCATTTTCATTGATGGAACTTCTTAAGCACCCTGTAATTATTAATTAAATGCTATTATGAACGCTTTAAATTCTAGCATTGATATTAAAAATCAACTTAAATCACTGAACTTTATTTACTCTCAAAATTAAAACCTACAATGTGGTGTTACATTAAATTTTTATATCTTTGTTTTAAACGCTTAAATGTAAAGTTGTTTCAATTCAGATAAGAGCGTATATTATACGCACTTTACAACCATTCAATCGATATTTATTCTATAAACAAAGATTCAATAACAAATTAAGATCATAAAAGCGTATCCGATTCAAAACAAATTATCGAACGGAAAACAAACGAGGTATGAAATACGCAAAGAGTCAACGGCGAATAAAGAATGAAGGAAGAATGTATAAAGAATGGAAAGGCTGAAATAAGGAGGAGTAACTAGAAAAAAAAGAGGGTGTCTGGCGGTCTCGTTGCTTTCATTGTGTCATAAATGATGACTACGAGACGCCATTAACAAAAAACGACCGCTGAAGAAGGAGGAAGAAGAAGCGAACTATTATTACTTTTGGTTTAGTTATGTAAGTAGATTTACTGCGCAGTGTACTGTACAAAACGATCTGTTTCTATCGTGTTCCTACTTTCACATCCTTTCTGTGAGACCCAGGCTTCGGTTTCCGATTTTCCTATTTACATTATTTTAATGCCTGTCTTCCATCGGTGTTTCTTGTATATATATATAATATATGTGTGTGTGTTGTGTGTGTGTGTGTGTGTGTGTGTGATTATACATATATATACTGTAGTGTTAGAAAAAGTGTATACACTATATACAAGTCAAAGTTTACTCGCGTATACATTTTTCTGAGTTTGTGTGTGTATATATATATATATATAATATAATATTATATATATATATATATATATAATGCTGGTGCGATAACGTATATAGGTAATTATGGTGCGGGTTCCCCTTTGGCGCCCAGGCTCCTTGAACCCTGGGTGTCGTCGCCGGTATCGACGACTAGTTCTCGCAGAACCTGGACGAAGCCTCCGCTATGGTTGCGCGACGCCCGAGGCTTCATTCGAGCTTCCCGCATCGTTCGAGTAACGGCTCACCCTCCTTCACCCAGATTCACTCGACCTTGAACAAATGGCCGAGTTAGAGGGTCTTCGTCGAGAGTCGAAGGATATGAAGGGGCGCCGTGGAACGAGAAAGGAAACCGAGCTACAAATAAGGCGTTACATTTATAAAGTATACAATGTAGCTACACACAAAAAAATAATATTTAATAGGTTAAATTAAGTAACCACTCACTTTAAATGTTCTCTACTTTTAAATGTTATACTTAAGTTATTATTTAATATATATATATATATATATATATATATATATATATATATATATATATATATATATATATATGGGAATGAACTCAGAATGGTTCCCTGAGGTTTTTTATGATACACACAGACCGTGCATGGAACACACTTGTTCCAGGCACGGTCTGTGTGTATCATATATATATATATATATATATATATATATATATATATATATATATATGCAAACCCACAAGGGAAAAAAAGAAAATTATTTAATTTTTCTTTCATTTAATTTTTCTTTTTCCTTGTGGTTTGCATCATTTATTCATTTCACGTGTTTAATTGTGAAATTCATATATATATATATATATATATATCTCGTGTGTGCGTGTGTGTGTGTATAAAATATTAATTAAATAATAACTGAGGCAATGAGCCAAAAGTAAACCCCCTACTTTTATTGAGCGGTTGGTTACTTTACTCATTCTTTGCTTTTCAATTCTATAAATACTTTTTGCCGCTAATTTCGCAGTATTGGCCCCTTCTTCCGAGAAAAGCAGTCGAGTTTTTTGACCGGAAATAGCTTCCATACCTTTCGAACATCATGCAACTTTCTGAATTTTTTGCTTATCGGTCCAAAGATTTTCTCTTTTGTTATCGTGCCTCGCTTTCCAAGCACGCATTTCCTTCAACCTTCCTTTCATCGGGTATTTTGCATGGGGCATTGGGGCACGCATCTTAATTTCATTTTAAAAGTTAACCGTTCTTCGTTCGAAAATGGCTTAGGATCAGTAAAAGACTGAACGCTCATTCAATATTTCGTAATATTTACGGTGAAGGATGACATTACGTGTATTTACTGCATACGTGGATACAAATTATTGCTGTAGTATTTACAGTAAAGGATAACATTACGTGTATTTACTGCATACGTGGATACAAATTATTGCTGTAGTATTTACAGTAAAGGATAACATTACGTGTATTTACTGCATACGTGGATACAAATTATTGCTGTAGTATTTACAGTAAACGATAACATTACGTGTATTTATTGTATTATTAAATTATTGCTGTAGTATGCCTCAAAATAGAATTCAATTTAAAATATTTTATAACATGTAAGACAATATATATATATATATATAATATATATTATATATATTATATATATATATATATAATTTTCCAGAAATGTTGGGAAGATTCCTGAGGTCGTCAACCTTTGAGAGAAATTGCATCATAGCGGACGGAGTGTTAAACATTTCCCTGAATTTGGATTTTAGTCATAACTTAAAAATTTAATAAAGCTAAGACAAAAAAAAATAAAATTAAAAAAAATATATATAACTTATACTTGCCCTTAATAAAATGATAACGTCTCAGCACGTACATATATATATATATATATATAGTATATATACTGTATATAATATACTTTATACATATAAATACAACAATCTCCTTGACACATGTTTTGGGTATACACTCTTTAAAGTCAAATCCTGTGATTAGGAAGCATTATTAGTAGACGTAAATGTCCATTATTGCAAGATTGAAAGCAATGAAAAAGAAATAAATGGTTTCTAATTTGTGGTTGCAATCGAAGGAGAGAACCTCGTCATGTCGTCCTGAAGACGGACTTTTGAATAATTCTCTCTCTCTCTCTCTCTCTCTCTCTCTCTCTCTCTCTCTCTCTCTCTCTCTCTCTCTCTCTCTCTCCAAATTGCTTTTGCCACGTACCATAATTTATTATCGTCTTAAAATATATGGGAAACCTCATTTTTGCTTTTTCGTGTGTGTGTGTGTGTGTGTGTGTGGTGTGTGTGTGTGTGTGTGTGTGTGTGTGTGTGTGTGTGCATGTCCCTAAAATGGAATGTAGTTCTTGATTCGTTTGCGGTTTAATCGAAATCGATCTTGAACCCTATATATATATATATATATATATATATATATATATATATATATATATATATATATATATATATATATATATATATATATATACCCTTTCTATAAAGGTTTGCATTCCGTACATGCAATATTTATCCTCTAGAATTATTTAAGTACATTATTTTTAGGCCATATATATATATATATATATATATATATATATATATATATACAGGGTGTTCCAAAAGTCATCACCCCATTTGTTTTGCTTATAACTTTTGAACCAATAAAACAACAAATACTGTAGAAAGTGGAAATAATTTATTTTATTTAGAATTATGTTAGAATTATGTTGTGATGTGTAGTGTTCCATCTTCAAATTATTGGGGTTGATCTTCTACAATCTGGAAAAAAAATTTAAAAAACAATAATTAAATTAAGGTTACAGCTACTTCAGATGGGGTGATGACTTCTGGAACACCCTGTGTGTGTGTGTGTGTGTGTGTGTACACACACACACACACACACACACAGGGTGTTCAAAAAGAAACGCTACCATTGGAGAAAGCATATATCACTGTAACCTGACCTTTTTCTTTTCCATTTTAAGTTGCGTTTCTTTTTGAACACCCTGTGTGTGTATATATATATACAGTAGACGCCGGATTTAGTGTCCCCGGATATCGTGTCTCGCCGCTTATAGTGTCTCAAGACTAGGAAACAGTTACTTTTACATGGTAATTACGCTTACAGTGTCTCTTTTCAGCTAGTATAGTCTACTTGGCAGCTCTAATTTACACTTGTATTTGTGATGCTGTGCTGTTTACAGGCTTACTAGATGGCCATGGAAGGAAAATGTTTTGTTTTAATGTAAAATGAACATAGTTTTGATGTTTCAGTTGAATTGTAAAAACAATTTTAATGAGAAATTGCATAATAAAGGTGTTTATGTTGTAAATATATTGATATACAGTACATATTCACTATTTTTAACCTTGCAACCCTCGAGAGACCAAACTATGGATATAGTGTCTCATTGGATATAGTGTCCTTTTGTCTTGGCACCGAGTGGGACACTATAAACGGCGTCTACTGTATATATATATATATATATATATATATATATGTGTATATATATATATATATATATGGAATATCATGCATGACCGACCACGATTTTACATAATGCAAAAATACTCCAACCAGAAGACGAACCTAACACTTTTTGCGTAGAAGACGTTACGCTAAATAAATTTACCCTACGACACTGTAAAAGTTAGTACAACCCGATAAATATCTGAATACCTAAGGGAAAATATAAAGTTTGGGGCAATGTCAGCATTTCATTCAAACCTTCTTGTGTAATACTGGGCCCCCATAGATAAAATTTTGCATGCTGCAAAATCATGCGCTATATTCTATCTATAGGACTCAGTGTTATATTGAATGAATGAAATCTGAATGAAAATGTTACCATTGCCTCGCGGTTGCGCCAGGTTGTACTAATTTTTACCTTGTCGTAGCGTAGTGGTCAGTGGCCCTCACCTTCGATTTAAGAGGTGCTGGCTTCGAATCCTGATAGGAAAGTTATATATATATATATATATATATATACAGGGCTTTTTTGTGACGGTACGCACCGGTACGGCGTACCGGCACCTTTTTTGAATAATTAATTCGTAGATTATCTAGAATCTTTCTTATTAAATTTTTAAGTTTTCTAAAACTTAAGCGATATTGTATTATAATATTCTGTAGTATAAAATTATACTGTATACCTATTTTATTTCATGGCAAGTATAGTTGTTATATGGTAAGCATTGAAATCAATTGTAGCTAAACTTTACGTACACAACAAATGTAAGGCATCTAAAAATAAACAACTACGAGCTAGTACACAATACAATTTATTATGCGCCACTCAGCAGTTGACACTAACAGCAAGGAACGAAGTCGACATATTGAAGCAGATGAGAACTTGATGAAAATTTGGAATTTTCTATAAAACGGCAAGTTAATGTTATGATGTGTGTATATATCTATAAAACGGCAAGTTAATGTTATGATGTGTGTATATATCTATAAAACGGCAAGTTAATGTTATGATGTGTATATATATATATATATATATATATATATCCCAATGAGTACCGGCACCTTTATTTTTACAAAAAAGCATTGTGTATATATATATATATATACAGTATATATAGAGAGAGAGAGAGAGAGAGAGAGAGAGAGACTGTGTTGTGGCCTACAGTGAGTTTACCATCAGCTGTTTATAATGGTGTATAAGCATTAAGTTATACACTTTGCTTTACCGACTCTACCATTCTACTCTTACAAAGCAAGAAAATATAAAACTATCCAACAAAATATCCTCGAAAATTTAACATAATTCGCGTATTTCAATTCCATGGAAATCTCGTCCCATATTTTATTATTAAAATAAGCATTTTTGCCTCCAGAAAATGTCCTCCATTGATTGTTTTCTTCAAAAGTAAAAGTTTACATATTTTATATTTTTTTAGAATAAATTTTATGTTATTAATTAAAATATAAAATTATAAAAATTATAAATAGAGTATATGTATATATCGGGTGGGAAAAAAAGAAGGGAGACCTCGAACTTTGGCTGTAAAATCCAAAGTTATGGTCAGATTTCAATTTTTTTTTTCACACCCCACAACTAAGTAAATTTCCTATACGGTGAACGGATTTCAAAGAAAACTAATGAAAATTACGGATTTATTGAACATTTCTTTATGCCATTGGAAATTCTCCATTTACACTACTACTGCATTGTCGGGTCAGCAAAAAAAAGGGAGGCCTTTTAAATCCTTCATATCTCGGCAAATACGGTACATAGAACCATGAAATTTTAATATGTTAGTACTAGGTAATTTTATGGTTTGTATGCCATCTTTTAGGATCTTCTGTTTTATTGATTTTCTTGAGAAGCTTGTCCAAACCTCCTGCAGTTGGCTTACGTTAATTAAAATCGCTTTAATTATCAACTTGAACCTATGATTAGCAAGATTTTTCTGGAATATTCACCATAAATCTAATTTCTCAACTAAAATGCTAAAAGATTGCAGACAAACCATAAAATTACCTAGTACTAACATACTAAAATTTCATGGTTCTATGTACCATATTTGCCGAGATATGAAGGATTTAAAAGGCCTCCCTTTTTTTTGCTGACCCGACAATGCAGTAGTAGTGTAAATGGAGAATTTCCGGTGGCATAAAGAAATGTTCAATAAATCCGTAATTTTCATTAGTTTTCTTTGAAATCCGTTCACCGTATAGGAAATGTACTTAGTTGTGGGGTGTGAAAAAAAATATTGAAATCTGACCATAACTTTGGATTTTACAGCCAAAGTTCGAGGTCTCCCTTTTTTTTTTTGCCCACCCGATATATTTCAGTTACATTTTAATGTCTTTTTGTGAACATTACTAAAATGCAAAGATCAGGAAACGCAAAAATTACCTTACTTTCCCCCTCCCACACACGCACATGTGTATATATTATTCGTTGGTGTAGTGGTTAGCAATGCTGCCTACGAATCCACCGGCTCTGGGTTCGATTCCCCGCGGTAGCAGGCGGCGCGCAGCTCATCCAGCTATTCATCCTTTCAAATAATAAAATTCGTTGGTGATAAATGGGTACCCTGGGTAGTCCACCATGAGCAAAGACAGACTGGATGAGCTCTGTGATGAGCGTTCATAAAAATAAAGTTACAAAAACAAACATTTATTTAGTGAACAAGTAGTAAGTAACCAAATTTGCTATGATGGCTTAGTGCTTAAAACTCTGAGCTGCTGATCGGGAGGTGGTGAGATCGAGGCCGGGCGAGAACTGTAATTTCTAACCACCCGTTTTTAACCAACTGAGGTATACACTGCGTTCGCACTTATTAAGCAGATTACATTTTCTCCAATGTTTTCAAAAGTTTGTCCCGATTTCAATGAAATTTGTAGCAAATAATCACTATATATAACAGCATTCATGGTATTCATTTCGATAAAATATTTTGATAATTAAAATAATTATCTCATTTTATTGAAAAATATGTAAAATATTGTGTTCCGAATTATTAAGCAAGTATTCTATTTACGGATCTAAATGGTGAAAATGGGTAGAAGAAGGATTTACACTAACTGAGAAAAGAAAAATAGTCAAGTTACTCGCTGAAAATATAAAATCTATTGAAATTGCGAAGCAGTTTGGCAGAGCTTATCGAACTGTAAACAAGTTTGTAGCGGAGGGTACCAAACTGAGGCAGCGAAGTGATAAAGGAGCTATAAGAAAAGTGACAAGGCGACAGATATCTGTAATCAAGCGCAAACTGCAAAGCATCCATTGTCCTCAAGTAAAGAGGTTTTTGAGCAGGCTGGCATACATAATGTACCAAGAACATCTCGATGTGGAATCCTCCAAACAATTGACAAGACGTATAAACCTATGATTCAGTCACCATTAACACCCAGGTACAAGAAGCAGCGTGTTGAATGGGCGCGTCAGTACGTGAAAACAGATTTTAATACTGTATTGTTAACCGATGAATGAAGAGCAACCCTTGAGGATCTGATGGTTGGTCAAGAAGATGGATTGCTAAGGGTCAATCTCTACCATGGAATGAGGTTTTCTTTTAGAAAGTTTGTGTAAGACTGGGCATTCATTTTTACACCATCAGGCACTCTGTATGGGACAGCTACTTCATTGCCTATCAATCCTGCCCAAAACATGACACTATCTCCACCTTGTTGGCGTCTTAATCTCGATGGTAGAAATTGGCTCTCAGCAATCCATCTTCTTGACCAAACATCAAGTCCCTCAAGGGTTGCTTTTCACTCATTGGTGAACAATACAGTATTAAAATCTGTTTTCACGTACTGACGCGCCCATTCAACACGCTGCTTCTTGTACCTGGGTGTTAATGGTGACTGAACCGTAGGTTTACACGTCTTGCCAATTGTTTGGAGGATTCCACATCGAGATGTTCTTGGTACATTATGTATGCCAGCCTGCTCAAAAACCTCTTTATTTGAGGACAATGGATGCTTTGCAATTTGCGCTTGATTACAGATATCTGCCGCCTTGTCACTTTTTTTATAGCTCCTTTATCACTTCGCTGCCTCAGTTTGGTACCTTCCGCTACAAACTTGTTTACAGTTCGATAAGCCCTGCCAAACTGCTTCGCAATTCCAATAGATTTTATATTTTCAGCGAGTAACTTGACTACTTTTCTTTTCTCAGTTTAATGTTAAATCCTTCTTCTTACCCATTTTAAAGATCCGTAAATAGAATACTTGCTTAATAATTCGGAACACAATATTTTACATATTTTTCAATAAAATGAGATAATTATTTTAATTATCAAAATATTTTATTGAAATGAATACCATGAATGCTGCTATATATAGTGATTATTTGCTACAAATTTCATTGAAATCGGGGACAAACTTTTGAAAACATTGGAGAAAATGTAATCTGCTTAACAAGTGCGAACGCAGTTATATGTATATGCCCTCGATGGTGTAATGCGCAGCAGTGGTGCAGTCGTTAGTTTTCGATAACTGCGAATCCACCGCCTCACTGTTTGATTCTCGGTGAGAAGAGGCGGCGCTCAACTCACCCAGCTGTCCATTTTCCCATTAAAAAAAATGGTGGTTGATATTTGGGTGTCCTGAGTAGCCTTGTGGTTAGACTTTGGGCTGCTGATCGGGAGATTGTGGGAGCGAGTCTGGGATAGAACATTGCAATGTTCAGACCCCCCCCCCCCCCTGCTGGGTTGTAGTTCGGAGTGTACTTTAAGCTGTGGGTATAACAACAAGTTTAACTTTCATCATACACAATGAACAATTCGGCTGGAAACAAAATTAAGGTTTATATATATATATATATACACACACACCTTACCTTACAACCTTACAAAGGTTCCGCGCGATGATTCCTCATTTCGCGAAGGTTAAGCTTGTCGCCCCTCCTATTTTATATATATATATATATATATATATATATATATATATTATATATATATATATATATATATATATATATATATAATTTACATGTTGATATGCCTTCGTGTTCATTGTTCCTTAAATAAAACTTGCAAACTCCTTGAAGCCATCATAGCAAATTTGATTACTTACTACTTGTTCATTAAATAAATGTTTGTTTTTTTGTAACTTTATCTTTATGAACGCTCATCACAGAGAGCTCATCCAGTCTGTCTTTGCTCATGGTGGAACGAAGCCAGGTTTTTATTCTTCTTAAAGTACTGAACGATCGCTCTACCACACAGGTAGTCGCTGGCAGAGCTAGTTCTACCTCTACACGGCGTCACTGCCCTCGATGTTGTGACGCCAGATGTATTATCTCAATCAATCAACCTTTCTTTACAGCTTTGGCTACAGCTGGGAAGAAGTGCTCAGAATGCTGCATCAAATCAAAGAAAACAATTTGAATTTCATCGCTTGCTTGCTTTATTTGCCAGTATGCCTCGCTCAGGACAGTACCAGATGAGCCGGGTGTACCTGGCTATGTGCGATGGAGAGCGCAAGAGAGTAACTCACTTCTCTACCAAGCATAGTCCAACAATTTGCCAAAATCAGTGGGACTCGTCTTTTTCATATTCTGTGGATGTAACTGCAGTAGAGCAAAACTAGTTCCACTTTGTTCTGAAAACTTTGCGTCAGAGAGGCAACTAATGAGTCCAAGTAAGAAATGAAAATTGCGAGGCGATAATATTCTTCTGTGGACTGAACTGGATAGTTTGGTTTATAAGCATGTCAAGAAGCTCGACGTGGCATTGTTATTTCTGCTCCTACTTGTGAAGCAGTTTCGCTTGCAGCGTCTTGGTTTCTTTGAACTGAGAAGTTGCATCCAACCTGTGATTATTAAATAATGTGTAAAGTTTTTGTACGTGCTTGTTAACTGAATGTAATTCTATGTTACTTCCTACAAAATATTAGTTACGGGCTCCAGCATTGCATTGTATTTGGCAATAATTTTGAGTCAAATAATGAATACGGATATGGACGAAGCAGAGTATGATAGAAAAGCCTGTTGTCTCGTCTTAACATTTGTGGATGAAGTGAGAATCTCCAAGGCTTTCATTATAACAACTTAGTTCATGGAAAAAATACGCAAAGTTTTATACTCTGCTGACCACTTTGTCTCGCAAAACAAAGAGATATTCGATATAAGCTTACGTCTAAGTACACTTTCACGAAAAATTGAATTACCTGCTTAACTGAGCCTATTGAATTTTGAATGCCAACAACTTCGTTTAAATCATTCACAACAAGATTTAAATTAAGAAAAACATAATGATGAAACAAAACTTTCGGATACTGATCTCGAATACCTTTATTTACAACACCAACTCCGTTGATCATATCCTTTAACCAACCAGTTTTGTAAGATCAAGACCAACTTCTCTTAAAAATGAAAATATTTTTTTAGTAATTGCCTTTGCGTTTAATTCTTGAAGGGAAGAAAAGCTTAAGAATTATTTACGAACGCAGGACTCATTACTTTTTGTGTCAACAAAGTGAATACCTAATGACAATTGTTCCATACACGCAATGTCGGCAGTTTCATCCGCTAATACTGAAAATATATGTGTTTAATTAACTTCTACTATTTCTTTTCTTAATATTTGACCACAAACCTATATGATTTCATTTCGAGTTTGGCAGAACGTATACTTGGCGTTTTCAGGTCTAGATTATTTCATAGATGGGTAGAAATAAAGGCTTTACTGCTTTTTACAATGTCCATACGCCTATTCAGGGTACGACCACCTTGCAGCATCATTACCAAGTGTTTATAATAGTGTCAACGTACTAATTAGGTTTCCGTAAGTGGTTTATCACCACTGAAAGCAACATATGCTTTGTGTTACCATAATCCGATGAACGGCCAAATTTATTACCATTTCAATGCTTATGTTATTAGTTTGCATTGCACACACTCCTTATTGTTTACAGGGCCAAGTGCATGATTTATCCGGAGCAAGTTGCAACCGAAGCTTGTGTTTCTTCTCGAAGGCAACACAAATGCACCCATTCCAATCACAAGTACATTCATATCACCTTATGAATGATCTACACAAACTGAACCAGGAACTCAAGTTAACTGTGACTATCGAAAGTTAAAAAAAAAAATCCAACCTAACCTAACTAGAAGAAAAAATTATAATTTAACAAACCTAATCAAATTCAACCCCATCCATTGTAACGTAGCTGGGCACTATTTTGCCCAAATGCAGGTATGCCTAACCGAACTTCGTTATATATATATTTCAGTCAATCTGTGAAACCAGTCATTTTACGTAATGCCTAAAGAGTTCAGTCATTTCGCGTAATTCGCTTAAGCGATTAATGACTTCGTGAAGGTTAGGTTAAGTTAGAGTGGTTAGGTTAGGTTAGAGAAGGTTGGTTAGGTTAGGGTAGTAATGCGGATTACCTATGTTTAAGGGTCACAGGTATTACGCGAAATGACTGAAACTTTTAGGCATTACGTGAAATGACTGGTTTCACAGATTGACTGTAACATCCCCTACCTAAAAAAATATAATATAATCAACACTGAAAATTCGCATGATGTGTGACTTTTGCGCCACCCTGTATATATATCTCACTGGAGGAGGAGCACTGTTAACAAGTGAAAAATTCTTAGGACTCGCTTCGCCAAAGTTTGTTGGCACTTCAACTTCCTTGAACATAATTTATATATATATGTGTGTGTGTGTGTGTGTGTGTGTGTGTGTGTGTACTGTGCTTGCTTATAACGGAATAACTTTTAGTCACTTAATTTCGTAGAGCTTTTATTAATTACGTAAGAAGCGAGGAAGATAAGAGTTCAAAAAAGAGTTCATTCACCTTATGAATGAAAAGCAGAAGTAGCGACAGATACGAAGCAAAGGGTAATAACCTTAAAATCAATACCATCGTTTTTGTCTCTCTCTCTCTCTCTCTCTCTCTCTCTCTCTCTCTCTCTCTCTCTCTCTCTCTCTCTCTCTCTCGACATATTAAATAGTTATTTATATACTTGTAACTTAATTATATCGTTATTCGTACATGCACGAAATGCTCGTTGAGTGGAATGGGTATTTTCAAGGAATGTGAAGTGGCGTAAGGAATGAACATCGTTATTATAATAAAACTAACGAGTCCATTTTTTTTTTAATAGGACATCTAACCGGAACAGAACCTGAACGGAACCGGACCAGAACGTGTATAAACTTATTAAATAAATAATCCATACACTAAATTTATGCGTGTTGAGGAATGTTCTTCACCGCGGAATTGGGCACGTGACATAGATTGGGAAGTCGATCGTGCGCGTGTTGGAATTAAAACGTGACTCCTCTTTAAAGATTGTTTTTGAATACATTTTTCCTCCGTACTAACAGCGAGGGTCATATGATATAGAGGAAGTACGGCTAACCGTGAAATACGAGCCATACACGGGTCGTTACATCACCTGGACGCGGAGATCGGCTGTCACCCATCCAGCCACTGAACATACCCACCGTCGCTTAATTCCGTTCATCTAACGGGAAGCGATGTTAGGGCGTGAGTCTAACTAGTCCCACATATGCGGAGGTACTTATTGAATAATAATTAATAATAATTAATAATAATAATAATAATAATAATAATAATGCAACATTGCTAGTGGAATGTATTATTACGTTCCTATGTGAATTTAAGATGCAAAAATAGCTTTACAACTTTTGTGCACAAAGTTGGCTTCAGTGGAACGGCATGCAAGCACATTTGCCTGAAGCCTTAAGCACAATATGGTCACTTCTTGTTTTTGCGCCCTATTGATTTCCATTCTTTACAACGATTTAAATTCCACGCAAAAATGCACCGTCGTCCTTTTTTTGCTTTCGCACTTTTTGAGTACATGCACACATCTACACACACACACACATACATACATAACTGTATCTTAAAAATTGTATACACACTTACGCATACAAACACAAAATGAAGTGTAACAAAAAAATAGTAATGAAGGATAGTGAAGTCGATGGTGAGAGCATCCTTCAAACAAAGATTTGCCCTTTTATGACCACGCTCATCGACAAATAAAACCCTTCAACCAATCACTTATTCTGAATGTGAATGGAGCCTCCTTCCCTCCAGACTCAACGAGTCGACCATGTACCCATTTAAAATATTGCCTTTGCTAGACAGTTACAATCAAGTTCATGAATTTATCTCTATATTCACTTTCCGCGGATTCGATTTACGGGTGCTCGATTTGGGAATCGACGCTTTACTGATTAGTTAAGGAGACTCATATATATATATATATATATATGTGTGTGTGTGTGTGTAAATATATAAAGAACGACGCTTGTGTAGAAGAGCGACCGCACAAGATGAGGAGGGAGAACGAGCAAATGAAAAATGAGGCACCGACCGCCCAGGTATCGATCCCGGGATCATCCAACTACCGGTCGGATATGCTAACCACTGCACCAAGATCCCCGATCAGTCAAAAACTCGTAATTCTCCTATATATGAGCGGAATCGAATGCCCTGAGGGGCACCTTCTCATGCCGTGCATATATTATATATATTTTAACTGCAAACAACACACAGTATAATTAATGTAAAGAACGACGTTTGTGTAGAAGAGCGTCCGCACAAGATGCTCGTTCTCCCTCCTCATCTTGTGCGGACGCTCTTCTACACAAGCTTCGTTCTTTACATTAATTATACTCTGTGTGTTGTTTGCAGTTAAAAAAATTTATATATATATATATATTATATAGAGAGAGAGAGAGAGAGAGAGAGAGATGACGTTATACAAATAGTGTGATGAAAAAGTATGTTACACGATTCCATTAATTGATTACATTCGATGACAATAAAAATAAACTGAAGAGGCACAGAAGAATCTGAGGGGAAATAGTATGTTACTGCGTGCGTGTTTGTGCATGAATGTGCGTTTGTATGTGCGTGCGAGCGTGTGTGCGAGGGAGTGAAAGAAAGTGAAAGAGATAGGGGTTCAATGTCCGATATTAAAGGGAGAGTGAGTATGTCAGGAGTGAGAGGCGAGTGAGAGGAGAGGAATAGAGCCAAAAATGAAAATAATGACTTGGGAAACAGCAATGAAAGAAAGAGGAAAACCTTTCATAGTTTTAACACACACACACACACACAATATATATATATGATTCATTTTATTTATTTATATTATATATATATATATATATATATATATATATATATATATATAATGAATCTAAAAATATATATTTGTATGCGCCTCGGTGGTGTAGTGGTTAGCGTCGTTGACTACGAATCCATCGGGCCCGGGTTCGAGACCCGCTGACGGCAGCCGGCGCGCAGCAAAACCCAGCTGTTCATCCTTCCGCACAATAAAGAAAGTGGTTGGTAGATAAATGGGTACCCTGGGTGGCCTAGTGGTTAAGATGCTGGGCTGCTGGTGGGGCGTGGTTCGGATTCCACGTTAAACTGTAGGTCTAAGGTGGAGTGAAAAGCTTGACCTTCGTCAGAATGAACAATTCGGGAGGAAGCTAACCAAAGGTTAACGTCAAGGAGAAGGAGGTAACGCATTCTTGAGATGCATTTTGCTCCAGATGAATCATGCACCCCGGGCTTTATAGGAACAGAAAGTGCCTGTCACAGAGCCGTATAACAAAATGCACGTTGAAAGACTAATAAATAAGACTATCTCTCTGGAGAGAGAAGGGTCAGAATTCACTTCCAGTGGCGATGAACTACGTATGACCTTTCTGTACATATTGGGAATGAGGATGGATGTCGAAAATATCCACCATCAAATCGGATCTTCAGAAAATATTATTTCATAAACAAATTAATCTCTCTCTCTCTCTCTCTATATATATATATATATATGTTAATGAGACGTGTTTTTAGGTTCCCTTTTTGGGAAAAAAGACAAAAAATGAACATTGATCCGACTTCCGGTTTTTTTTTTTAACGTTTTTCAAAAGTAATTTTATTTTTTTAAATATAAATTTAAAAGTTATCAAATTACGTAAAAATCCTTTTGACATATTTTAGGATTATATAACTCTTACTGTTGAATATACAGGGTGTCCAAGAAATAATAGTGCGAAAATCGGCCATCATTTTTTTTTATTAGTCAATATGTGTACAATATATATGGTTGTTTACATTTCCAAACTGTCCAAGTTTAGAACGTTTTCGCAAGGTGACCATCATTTGTCGCTATAAGGCATATTCGACGATCGAACTCCGTCAGACCATTAGCAAGATGCTCTTGTAAAATGGATACAGCGACCTCTGTTTCTTTGACAGAGTTCTGCTAGACTATTGGGTTCCTCACAATACACATGTGTTCTAATATACCCCTCGTACATAAAAATCCAAGTGGTTCAGTCAGGTGATCGAAGGGGGATACGTTATAATGTTGTAATGTTTCAGACCAACAAAGACCCTAAGATCCACTCATGGTTGGTCTACCTAACTGTGGTTGTAGTTGTGTATTGCGCATGTCCTCCGTGGTGGACCACAAAAACCTTAATTTTGCTACCTTAAACTATACCCAATCTATCAACATATGCATATAATCGATTTTTAAACATGTTTATAGACGTGCTACTAATTACTTCTACCGGCAAACTATTCCAGCTATTTACTAGTCTATGCGTAAAAAAGTTTTTGGCAACTGTTGTCTCGAACCTCTACTTGTCAACTTACACCCATTATTTCTAGTCCTGTTATATTGAGATATTTCGAAAAAAGCTATCTCTATCTACGTTATCGAACTCATTCATAATTTTGAAAACCTGGATTAGATCACCCCTTAGCCTCCTAGTCTCGAGTGTAGTCAATTTTAACTCCTTAAGCCTATCCTCGTACAACTTCGACCTAAGCGACGGAATCATCTTAGTTGCTCGTCTTTGAACTCTCGATTTTGTCTATATCTTTGGGCATATGCGGATTCCAAAATTGGATCGCGTACTCCAAATGGGGTCTAACTAATGATTTATAAAGAGGAACAATATCGGGCGATTTGTACTCAAAATTCCTGGCTATAAAACCTAGCACCTTGTTCGCCTTATTGACCGCTGCTGTACTTTGTTTCGCTACTTTTAAATCACCAGTCCGAGTAACACTGAGTAACGTTTACGTCTACAAAGTTGTAAACAGCAACTGCTTAGTGGGAAGTACACTAGTCTCATCTTATTGAAAGATTACGTTTCTCATGTCAACTCAGTGGCTCTTAGTTGCAGGAGAAAAAATGTCCGCAATACTGTATCTTAGGATAATTCATTCCAGTCATGGTACAGTCATCAAAGAAAAATGAATTGCCTATGCACTTACGTGACAAAGCGCACCAAACGTTAACTTTTGAAGAATATCGTTTATTTTAGTGTTTCAGCCCTGGACAGGTCACCTCGTCCACCCAACTTCACTCCTTTCGATTTTTATCGATGGAGGTTATGTTAAACACTCATGCATCATGACAAACCTTGGAATCTGGCAGAATTCCTCAAAGAATCAAAGGTTATTTGATCCATTCCATAAGAGCATCTTGTTAATGCTTTTATGAAGTTTGAGCATCGAACGCACACTGTAGCGACAAATGATAGACATTATATATATACGTATACTGTATATATACATACAGTATATAAATTTCCTTTCAGAAGATATTTTTAAATTTGTAAATTATGTGATTTTCAAGTTGCATTTCATTTGTATATTATTAGTGAAAAGGTTATTTTCGCACCTGATGAATTAAGCCTTTAATACAGACCAAACATTTATGCTTTAATGACTCGGTTTCTCATTGTGGCTTCATTCCGTTCTGGTTATTTATTCCACGATAACAACATTTCATCGAATGCTTCCCTAAGAATACTTTTCGTTAATACGAACGTCTATTGAAAATAAGATGAGGTGAAGAAGTGACAGAAGGAACACCGCCTTCTTCTTCTTTCTTATCTTTCGCTGTTTCATGGAAAGATTGGGATGCATGATACTCGCTCGAATGTCTCATAAGAAGCATCGGTGTTTCCTTGTTGACATCTGCGTGAGGTACCTTGTTTTGGGGGATTTTAAAGCTACAAAGTACCTGCAGAAGAATTAGAATGGTAAAACCTCTTTGGTTGGGCACGAGCACCTTTTCTCTCACTTTGCATTAACTCCAATTTCTTTTCCTCGTTTATATACCCCATCTTTTTTTCGCCTCGCTGTCATCAGTTCTGTAGCGCCCATACGATAAGTTTAGTTGTTAGAGGTCAAATGGAAGGGACATTGCGCATTAGAATACCAAAACTCATCGGTATTACACATACAAAACAAATTCAAAATTCATACATTTTAAAATAAATTTAATGATCTGACATTAACATTTGATCTTAAGAATTCCGAAGCTTTCATTCCCGACTTTCCACAGATCATTTTGCTATCCTCTTCCCACCGTCCCTTGCTATAACTTGCTATAAAATGTATCTGGACGCCTGGATAGAAACTGTGCAGTGACGATGCTTTAAACACGTATATTGACATCAGTTTATCCGATGCTTGAATTAGCATTACACAAAATTCTCATTGCTGTTCAAAAATAATAGCACTAGACCTCTTTGAACTTGATGAAGGACGCTCGCCACAGGTACGTATACCATCTGTCAAGAAATAAATTATCAGATGATTGGGATGGTCAGAACGGACTGATGGGTGATGTAAGATGATACTTTAAAGATATCTTGGGGAATGGAGAAACAAAATTTTCCTAAAACTGTGATGGACTGTTATGAATGATGGAATTAAGTTTCGCTTTGTATTTCCTTCCATATACGACATAGATTTTCGCTCTCTCCATAGCCTCGGGTTTCACCATGCAAGAGCGTAGGAATAAATCCAGACCCTTCTCCTCCCAACACACTTCCATTAGGAATGGTGCACTAGGAGTGGAATGTCTCTGATTTCAGAACCATAATCAATTTGTGTATACGCTTTGTTTGGACTTGGTCTGTTAATGGGTATTTGGTCGCAGATTTCACTAATATTTCTGTCATTTGGATTTTCGATGAAAGCAAAACTATCAACATGTCCCCTTCTCTAATTTAAATATATTTATGAAAGTACCACACATATTCTCTCTCTCTCTCTCTCTCTCTCTCTCTCTGGCACCCGTTGCCATTGGTACCTCCTCGGTATGGGCCGCAAGGCCTTTTGAGGTACTTCTTTTCCTTGTAACTCCTTGTAACTCTCTCTCGTCATTTTTAATCCGTCTCAAAACATTTGATCCAATCCTAATTAATTTTTATTATACTTTAATTGCTTTGATTATCTTTGCTCGACTTAATATATTTTAATCGTTTCTTTTGTGAAGCGCAAAAAAGAAAAAAATAACGGTACATTTATTTTATTATCGTTTTCTTTCTCTCTTTTTAACGTCTTGTCTCGTAACGGTAACTAAATCTTCAAATATTTTAGGAATGTGAAATACTTCAAAAACACACTTCAACATTTCCACGGCGACAAGGCTTATATATATATATATATATAACAGGCAGGGCTCACTGTACCTGATACCTGGTCACATCTCTGAAGCTTCAGTTAGGCTTATAAACAGGTAGATAGGCCTATTACTTTTTTTCAAGGTGAATTAAGCTCAAGGCCAGTCGACCCTTTCCGTCCAACCACAGAGATACCATTCACACCTGTTTCTCTAAATAAGTATTTGAAGAAAACCATGGATTTCTTAAAATCTACTCCCCTCCCCCCCGCGCCACCCTAATCTAATACGACCGATGATACAACTCCTAGATCTGTGACGGATTTTCGAGCATATTTGAGGCTTTGCTCCGTAACTGTAAACGCATCTATTTTCCAACTCAAAAAGAACGTAAAATAATACCCATTACGTTCGCGTCTATACGTTGTTGAATATTATTTGAAACGTGACCATGCATCCATCATTTATGTATATACAATAAATTTAGATTAAGAAAACGTAATTCTTAATTGTACACACACACACACACACACATATATATATCCTAACACAGGCACAAGAGTCTAACTGTAAACATAGATTATTGCCTTACTTTTGGAGGTTATTCAAGTATTGTACGAGCCACTGCTTCATTTAGTTGTAATTGTATACATGAAGACAGTATGAAGTAAAAAGTTGGGTTAACTTTCTATATATATATATATATGAGAGAGAGAGAGAGAGAGAGAGAGAGAGGCTATTAATCCTATCTAAAAATCATCACTTATTTAAGCAATATTAAAATAGTTTACATTTCCACTATTTGTATTCATAGCTAAGGCGCTAAAATTTCAGTCCGTTAAGTATTGATTACGTTAATTGTTTTATTTAATTAAATTAATTTCGATTAAAACAGAGGAAATTCACTCACGAACTCACAAAATAAAAAGAATTGCGATAATGCTCTCTCTCTCTCTCTCTCTCTCGTCGCCCATCCCCCAAATCGACGACTCACACGGCTTGCCTGGGTCACTGGCCTCCGTGCGTGTGTGCGTTCGTTCGTTAAGCGTGCAGTATGTCATAGAGGCACTAGAATTAAAAAAATCAAAGTTTTATTTACTTTAAATTTATTTATTTATTACTAAAAAGCCTCCCTTTTTTTTTTACCCTTTTTTTCGTCCTTTTATTCCATAATAGTTTCTTCTGTTTGTTAACTCATCATTAGTCGTCAACTGGAGTAAAATTAAGAGAGAGACAGACTTGAATCCCAAAATAACCTCACTATCGCAATGAATAGAATTTAGATACGTCACATACACAAACCGTTGCGTTGGACAGCTCACGAAGCCGTTTTATGTAAATTGAAAGAACATATTTTTGTCTATTACGTTCGTTTGTTTTGAACTATTATAATACTTAGCTAGCTCATAAATTTGGCTTATTTTTGTTTACGTTTCTTTATAAATAAAGATTATTTTACGATTCTCTCATAAATGTTTTTGTTTTGCTCATAAATTATTTCTCGTAAGACCTCAACGAGTATTTCTGATGGTAAATTAACTTACTTAATGAGCTCAAAAGGTGATGCGTCAGTACTTCAGTGCATCTAAGGTTCACTGATAACAAAGGCTATTTGTAGATTACATATATTTAACCTAAGCGGGAAAAGCATATCTTATAATAAGCAGGAAAGGAATACCGTGTAATTATTATATATATATATATATACATATCGTAAAAATAATTTTAATTATTTTTTCATATTTTTATTATTTTGATTTTGTGGTTTTTTTTCATATATGTTATATTGGACTTGCTTTTAAATTTTCTATATGCAACAGGATAATAATTATCAGTTAAGAACTTCAAACATTTAGGTTGGGTTATAAGAGCAAGATGGTTGGTTGGTTGGTGCTTATTCGGAAATGAATAAGATTTGTTGTCTCCGTCCTGAAACGGTTAAAAAGAACGTTAATTGGAGTTTTACGAAATGACTGAGAATAGCCGTAAATGAGCGAGTAGCTTTAAAGAAAGAAAAGTCAGAATTGGCAATCGATGGAGCTGGAACACAAAGTGTGCATGAGCGTTTTCAGGATATTTGTGAGTGGTACGACGGAAGGGGGAGATCAGATACGTCCACTGCTAATCAATACGTGCATGACAAAACTAAAATGAATGAAAGAACTGAGAATCTTTATTGCAGCCTCAGCTGATGGTTAATCGGTCGTCGACTGCGCTTGTGTCGTTCGTCCGTTGGCACCGAGGCACTCTCGCTTTCATGTCCCTCTTGAGGTAGAGTGGCACTCCTATTCGTCTGTCTGCTCTCCTCCGTCTCATTCTTAGTACCTCCACAGGCGATTCTTTTTCATAAGAAGCAAATTTCGGGAAAAAAAAAGATTCAATTCCATGTTAAATTGACATTTTCTTAGGAAGATTTGGCACCAGAGCGACATAACCATGAGATGCAACACGCCGCTTGGCACAGTGCCAAACTATAGCATAACTGAAAAAATGTAGTTATGCTATTATATTCTTCCATTTTTCGTGTCTGATCGTTTAATTAATCCTTTCGAATTATCTTTCTTTTGCCTTTTTTTCTAGCTACTTCTTACACGCATTTTGTTTTTCACTTTGCATCAATGAATGCGCAGATTGAAGGAAACATTTTCGCATCGAATAACAGTATTAAACTCGCGTGAACAGCCATATCATACTCTCAAGGATTTACATCTTTGATTGAATACAGTAATTATATAGTTATTTCTTTATAATTAGTATTATTACACATTAAAAAGTATGATATATATATATATATATATATATATGTATATGTGTGTATATATATATATATATATCGGTGGCGCCTCGGTGGTGTAGTGGTTAGCGTCGCTGACTACGAATCCATCGGCCCCGGGGTCGAGACCCGATGGCGGCCACACAATAAAAAGAAACGTTGGTTGGTGAATAACTGGGTACCCTGGGTAGCCTAGTGGTTAAGACGCTTGGCTGCTGGTGGGTCGTGGTTCAGATTCCACATTAAACTGTAGATCTGACAAGTGACAAGCTTGACTTTCGTCAGAATGAACAATTCGGGCGTAAGCAAAACCAAGGTTAACGAAAGTTTTATATATATATTCTTGATGGTTTGAGAGAAATGTTCACATGAAGGGAAAAAACAATAATAGCATAAAAACAAAAACAAATCAAAGACATTAAAAAAATAACTAATTATTAAATTGGGGGGGACTTTTATCGGTAACTGTACAATCACCGCATGATATTGGAATATATTCTCTCTCTCTCTCTCTCTCTCTATAATATATATATATATATATATATATAGAGAGAGAGAGAGAGATAGAGAGAGAGAGAGAGAGTTTCAAATGACGTTGTTGCGCTTTTATTTTAATGTAAGAGTGACTAAAATCGAGAGAAAAAAATAATTGTTATCTGGCCAATTATAAACGTCAAAATAAAAGCTTTTTATAAATAGAATATTGAATCTAAATAGGGAAAAATACACTTATTTTTATACAAGAAAGGTTTCTTTTTTCTTTTTTTTACAGTTCGACTCTCGAAGAGGCAAAGAAATCCCGTAATTACAGTGTGTATGGATATTAACATACAGTCTACGTGTATATACGGAGAAAGATTTCAGACAGGTTTGGAAAAGGAGACGCAGTCTTGCTTTTCGAGATGTGAAATTTCGAGTTTTAGAATCGACTCTATTCATTGATGTACGAATGTACGGTCTCACGACCTTGTTGGTTGAGATATTAGCGGTAAAAATGAGATAATGGGCCATGTTCATGTAAGATTATGGCCCCCCCATAAGAGACTCTTAAAGGATGTTGGGGGACCCTTTCTTTTAACTCTCTGGGGAACTTCGTTGTTCTTCTTGCTTGCTCAGTTTTGTGGTTGGAGCAACATCGTGTCCTCCGGTGCTGGGACCTCGTTGGAGGTCGATAGAAAGGAAAGAGGGAAAGAGAGAGAGAGAGAGAGAGAGAGAGAGAGAGAGAGAGAGAGATTAAAAAGCATTTGTTTATAAAACTAAAAATTAATGAACGTATTCTTAAAAAGGCTCTGAAACTCAACCAACCAAAATATATGCAAAAGTGCATTAATTTTCGGGATACATTTGTACTTAATTTTTTACAGTTTCTCTGTAATAAATAAAAACTTAGGATATTATAGCTTTCTTTCGTCATATATATATATTATATATATATATATATATATACTGCTCTACGATACGATTACAGCGGATATCCTACACAAATAAAGCGTGATAAAAATATTTATTTTTGTTTACAACTTCATTACCAATAATCACACACACAAGCGCGCATATATGAAAAAGACAACATCCAAGAAACTCATTTCTCCAGTACGTGGGTATGAGTGTGCCCCGAGGGTCACCTGACCCACAATAGAAACAGAATTAGCGGCCAACCCAATTCCAATCGATGTCAGCGGTCGGGAGCGAACCAGCGACACACCACTCGGAGTCCGCCACCGTAACCACTGAGCTATCGGGCATCTATTATATATATATATATATGTGCAAGTGAGGTCGAGTGTGTGATAATTCATAGATGTAGTAAGGTATTTTTTTGTGAGGTAACACCATTGGTGCAGTCAAAACATTAAAAACTTGACAAAAAATCTAAAAACATTTTTGCTGTCGAAAAAAGATACGTTAGTCGTAATTAGGTTAGGTTAGGTTAGTCTGCTTTGGTTAGGTTAAGCTAAATTAACAAGTATTTCACTATTTAATGACTTACGAGAAACCACCTTTTCGAGTTCTCAAATACGTCCGAAGCCCTTATCACGCCCTTCTCAGTTCAATGACACTGAGGTTAGATTAGGTTAAATTAGGTTTGGGTAATCATTTTTTGATATAAGGATTAAAAAAGTGGATACCTCGCTTATATGGAGATGCGCACGTGTGTGTGTGTGTAATGTGCGCCATAGAGTACATGCTTTGCATTATTAGCGGAGATTTGTGATTTTAAGTGCATAACGAATGTTGGTGGAAGGTAATAATGTCAATAAAAGAGATACGTTTGGTGCTTTTAACAGGAATTATGTAATTTCGATATGCGTTTCTCCTCACGCACGTCGTTTTTCGTCTTCTGTGAACATTTGTCACTTTTGTCACAATGGTTTTATGCATGTTGCTAATCAACCTTTGTATTTGTTTTCGCTCTTTACAACATATTACATAATTTCGTTCCAGTATTTTGTATTTTATATATATATATATATAATATTATATATATTTGTGTGTGTTGTGTATTACCACAGTGTTACAGGTTGTAATATATATATATATATATATACCGTAAGAATATACTTGTTAAGTAATTAAGAGAGAGAGAGAGAGAGAGAGAGAGAGAGAGAGAGAGAGAGAGAGGAACAGATTAAGAACGACTAATTACCTTTGATGGAATTGGATTTCTTCTCGCTGGAGGAAGGTGGGCGATTCGTGCCCGGTGTCGGTGTGGAAGAGGAGGGAGTGGTCGTATCGGCAGAGTCAGCCATTTCTCTCTCCCATCCAGGACCGAAGATTTCACTCAGTATGTCCATCTTGCACTTTTACAAAGTCCCTTTTTGGGGGGGGGGGAGGTTAATTTCCAGTGAGAATCGTTTTTCTGCAACTAATGATACCTCGTTCACGTATAAGTTGAAATAGTTTCCGAAATGTTTCTCGCTTCGCGTGATTTAGGACGTCCTCACGGTGATTTTAGCACGTCCTCCACGTTCTTATCAGAATTAATGTAAAAATAGAAATATAGTTTCTATGCGCACAAGAAACGACCTATTTCATATACATCACATTGCACTTTACTAATTAGTCATTTGCAGTAAAAGCAAAGGCCTTTTGCTTTAAAGCAATTTGTATTATTTAACTGCAGTCGTATACGACTTTTACATTTGGGCATCGGTATATACTGTAGCTATAAACTTAAAACTTTCAAATACTCGTAAAATTATGTATATGCGTGTGTATATATATATATATATATATATAATAAATGTAACCGTATTAACTGGGCATAAATATTCAATAGAAAATTAATAGATAGCACACAGTGACACTGAAAATACAACCTTTCTTTTTTTTTTTATCGGACCTAGGTTAGGATTTTAAGATAAGCAGTAAAGAGCGAGTCAGAGCACCAATCTTGAACTCTATGAAAACAAGCAGGAACAAACGTTAGAGTAGCAAAGAAACTCATTGAGGATTACGAGTGCGACGTCTGTTTGTTTGTTTTTTCCTTTTCCAACTTATTAAGCTATTCCTCCTAGGTTTCAAATAGCCTAAGTTTTTTGTTTTTATTTTAGGTTAAAGTACAATCCCTCTAAGGACTAAATTTAAATAATCATATAGTATATTTAAATGGCGCACCGTAGAATGTAGGAGAATATAGTTGGTTTTTTTTTTATTTCTCATGATAAAAACACTTTTTTAATTTAATTGATTGCTTGAACACAAGACTTCGTACAATTAAAGCTGATGTACTTCTGCATCACTGTTATAAAATCTTACACTTTCTTCTTGCTGTAATAATAATAATAATAATAATAATATTGATAATAATAATTAAAAATATTATTCTTTTTATCTAAATCTCTTTTGAAACAATTTTCAAAGGACGATAAGATAAGGAAAAAATGACGCGGAAATAATAGAAACTAGCAAAAACGTTATTTATGTAAAAATATTATTAAAAAGCTTTACCACTTAATGGGTATTGAATCACTGGAGCCACTAAATCTTTGATTGTTTCACGAATCCGCAGAGTGCGCCCCGTAGGCGTTGCTAGGACCACTTATCTCTCTCCCTCTGCGGACGGTGTTGCCAAGAGGCGCGCCAGTATGTAGGGAGACCAGCGAATATTTGCGGCAACCGTTGTCCGCGATGGAATCGCAGGTACCGTCAGACTAACTGTTTCTCGTGTTCACTCCTCCCCCGCTCTCTCAGGACTACATTAACCCACTCTTCTTTGAGGTTCACCCTGTTCAATGTTTGGGCCTTCACATCGAAAAGAATGTTACTCTTTCAGGAAATTAATTTAATGATATTTTGTACGAGGATATTTTGCAATTTAAGGTCATTAAACTCTTTAGCTGCCGGTCTGGTCTTCACTTGGCTCTCTTTCAGATATTAAAAACTATTTGGTCTCTATGCCATCCACGTCACAGATTTGGTGGGCATCGGGTTAGGTTATCCCTGAGTTAGGACAGGTGGAAGGACGACGCGTGCGGGAGTCACGGGCCACAAGCACTGCCTCAGTAAGGGTCAATGACCGGATCGCGATACTGTAAGCGAGTGAGGCGCCTTCACAGCTCCCAATGTACGCTCTCTGACTGCCGAACGGCTTCGTTCGTCTCTTAACCACTCTCGAATACAGCTCGATTACTCTTTATAAAATGTATTCCTATTAAAGAATCGAGTATTGTAACCATTCTAGCGGTGAAAACACGCCAATAATCTTCGGTACGAGTGTCGTTCTATGAGGTATTTTGCCGTCTGAGTCTAAACACTGTAATACACTGGCACTGCTACGAGTGAGTTACACTCTGTGATGCGCGTGCAAAAGCAAAGCCTCGCCGCTGACTGACTCTACCTCCGCCTGCAGCAGCTTCTTCCACGCTCTCGCCGCGACCGTTGCCGTCAGTCTGAGTAAGACTGGGTCACTCTACTAATACACGCAGATCGTACGCACCAACATACGCACACAGGGAGCTCCTTACGCCGCTTGCAGGACGTTGACGTTAGAATTACGCATTCTCGCTATTACTAAGATTCCGAATGAGAGCGATGCCATCCATTCCTCAAAATTATATCACACGATCATTTGTTCAAAACACACTTTTCCTTTAATTAATTAAATCAAATTAATTGAAGATTTTAGACAGAGAGAGAGACAGAGAGAGAGAGAGAGAGAGAGAGAGAGAGAGAGAGAGAGAGAAGACTAAATAAGAAAAATAATATATATATATACACACACATTACTAATGATTCAAAGGTTTTCGATAGCTCCTTCTTTCGTTCAAAGACCGTTATCCGCCATGACGAAAACAGGTAAATCAGTGTTGCCATTCCGCTGGCACATTTTTTTTTATTTAATTTTGTTTACTTAAAAAATATAGATACGGTATTTTATCAATTTATGGCCTTATTCTTTTCGCTTATATAGTATATATATATATATATATATATATATATATATATATATATATTAGAACCACCTTTTTTGATTGAAAATCTCTTGCACCATACAGGTTGCATATATAATATATATATATATATATATATATTATATATATATATATATATAGAGGTGCGTGCATCCTTAACAGTAAATTCGACATTATGAAGAATGCTGCTAAAAAGTTCTAAATGCTTTTGTATAAATTAAAGTTTCATGGAATATAATTTCACCCCTCTTGTGGTGGACGTCATGTTTAATTTATTTTTTATTTATTTATTATATTATTATTATTATTATTATTATTATTACTGGAAGAAGCATGTTATTTATGAAGGTTAATGGAATGTATATATATATATATATATATATATATATATATATATATATATATAATCTGACTTTTATTATTCGTAAGTTTGAATGTATGTGTTGATAGATACACACAGATAGATCGAAAGGTATAATTATTGGCGTATGGCAGTGAGGAGGCGAATTTTGCAAACGGTACTATGACTTTCTCACTCTGAACACACACTAATTTCCTGATACTGTTAGAAAGGCAAATTTTGTTGGCAACCTTTTCATTCGCCTTTTGATCTTCGTCTGACTTTAAACCAAACTTTTCACCACTATATAAGCTTCACATTTGGCCAAAACTTCATTCAACTATATATATATATATATATATATATATTTGAGAGAGAGAGAGAGAGAGAGAGAGAGAGAGAGTATATATACACATATACACACGGATGGAATCAAAAGCTTTTCGTTTCATGAATTCCCCACCTCTTACTGACTGTCTTGAATCCCTCTCTCTTCGTGCAATGTCGCCCCATGCTCTCTTTACTATCGCTCTTATAACGGACACTGTTCTTCTGAACTCTGTAACTGAATGCCTCCTCCTTTAAGGAGAGCGCACGCAGTACCAGACTTTCGATACATTCTCATTCTTTCTCTGTCCAACTCTCTAACGCGAGGGTTAGTCGGTATTTTCAATCTTTCATCTACTCAACCGGTCAACTCTGGAACATTCTTCTTCAATCCATCTTTCCCCCTGTCTATGACCTCCAATCTTTCAAACGCAGAGTGTCCAGGCATCCCGAAAACCTTGGACTTTGAATTTAGCTCTCTTCTTCCTCTATGGGGTGGGGTAGGCGTTTTTGCACATAAAATAATTTATGTGCACCATATATATGTTACAGTCAAAGTGTGTAACCAGCCATTTCGCGTAATGGCTGAAACTTTTAGTCATTTCGCGAAATGGCTGTTTCACTTGGTCATTTCGCGAAATTACTAAAATCTTCAGCCATTACGCGAAATGGCTAAAATTCCACCTTGGTCATTTCGTACAAGATCATTTGCCCGGTTAGGTCAACTGTATGCCCGGTTAGATCTATGCCCTTGACAATTGGTTAGGTTAAGTTGTGTTATTTTCGTTAGTTTTAACGAAAATAACACGACTTAACCTAACCAATTGTCAAGGGCATACAGTTGACCTAACCGGGCCTTCAATGGCGGACATCGGAATAACATTGAAGGCTCGGTTAGTATTTGAAAACCTCTCTATTGAAAATTCAAATGTGTTCAAATGTGTATTTGAAGAGTGTTTCTCACTTATTTGAACAGACCAGTCCAAAAGTTCCCGGACTGGTAGCGTGGAGCGCTAACAGGCCGTAGTACAGACTTGGGCCGCTAGATAGCGCTAAACAGCTTTATCGTGAAGCAGTGTGCCGAGTGACATGGTGATACACGCACGTGTCTTTTTTTCACGAGCGTTTTTGTGCGTTAGTGTTAATGGTTTCATGCGATTTTTGCGCGCGTGCATCAAGTTTTGCTTCAAACTCGGCAAAACCGCGTCGGAGACCCACGAAATGCTTAAACAAGCATTTGGTGATGACGCCATGGGCAAAAGCCATACTTTCGAGTGGTTTTCGCGGTTCAAACGTGGGCAAACGTTGGTTGAGGATTCCGAGCGTTCTGGTCGGCCCTCAACCAGCAGAACCGACGAAAATGTTGAAAAAGTGCGTCAGGCCATCCACGAGGACCGTCGGCGAACGATTAACGACATCTGCAGCATCTTGGCCTATCGTTTGGTTCATGCCAACGCATTCTCACGGAGGAACTCACCATGAGGCGGATCGCTGCCAAATTCGCTCTCTTGTGCAGCAGTTTTTGGCCAAAAACAACATGGCAGTGGTCTCCCACTCCCCCTACTTCCCCGACCTAGTCCCCTGTGACTTCTTCCTGTTCCCCAAGATGAAGATCCGGCTGAAGGGGCGACGATTTGACGACATCGAGGAGATTCAGGCGGAATCGCACGAAGTGCTGAACAACACCCCCAAAATGGAGTTCCAGAGGTGCTTCCAGCAGTGGGAAAATCGCTGGGCCCGCTGTATCAACTCCTAAGGGGACTACTTCGAAGGGGACAGCAGTAATTAGAACCTAAGGTAAGCCTACATTTTTTGTCGGTACAGTCCGGGAACTTTTGGATCGCACCTCGTGTGTATGATTTAGCAGATCTAGTTAGTTAAATAAAGGTTTCCAATTTTATTGTGATGTTTGTTATTTCTATGAATTCATGACAAAAGTCATTTTAGCCATTTCACGAAATGATCAAGGTGGAATTTCAGCCATTTCGGGTAATGGCTGAAGATTTTAGTCATTTCGCGAAATGACTAAAAGTTTCAGCCATTGCGCGAAATGGCTGGTTACACCCTTTGACTAACATTCCCATATATATATATATATATATATATATACAGGGTGTCTCCACCAAAAAGCTAACAGTGATTTTTGTGATATCTCTAAAACAAAGAATTACAGATGAATTTTGTGGGTGGCAATCAAACGATGAGGAAATTGTTTAGGATACTCATTTCTATACTCAACTTGCTACAACCAATATTACCTAGATTAACCTTGGTGTTGCTTCCACCCAAATTGTTCATTCTGACAAAGGGCAAGCTTGTCACTCCACCTTAGACCTACAGTTTAACGTGCAATCCGAACCACGACCCACCAGCAGCCCAGAGTCTTAACCACTAGGTTACCCATGTATCTACCAACCAATTTCTTTAGTGTGTGGAAGGATGAACAGCTGGGTTTTGCTCCGCGCCGTCTGCCGTCACCGGGTCTCGATCCGAAGCCGATGGATTCCCAGTCAGCGACGCTAACCTGTACACTACTGAGGCGCCTTAATAGAGATATCGACGTTTGAAAATAACGATGTCGATATTTGTGTGTCCGAGCGCTATAAATTATCAATAGCGCTGCGCTCCAGCATGGTGATAAACCATTGAACATAATTAAGGCTAAGTAATCTACCTTCGATGAATTTTGTTACACTTTTCGAATACTTTATTCAAAATGTCTCCCTTTTATTTGCACACAATAACGCAGGCGACGAAGAAACTGATTAATTGCTTTGTCAACTTGTTCTTGTGAGTTTTCATTCCAGGCTTGGGTCAGTGATTGTTTTAATTCTTCCACCGTCTGGAAAGATTTTTGCTTGCGTCCGAGTAAAAGGAGGACATTTTGAACAAAGTATTCGAAAAGTGTGACAAAATTCATCGAAGGTAGGTTACTTAGCCTTAATTACGTTCAATGGTTTATGACTAGGGCGGTCAAAAGTCAATAAAGTCAAATTGTTTCCTATGGGGCACTTTTCGCTGAAACGACTGAAAATGCAATAAAAACACCTGTAGGGTGTATATTACCAAAGTTAATAGGTCAACCAAAAGTCAACTTTTACCTGTTAGGTCAAAAAATAGCAATGAGGTAAATAAAGTCAAATTTTTTGAATAAATAATTAAAATAACTAAAAATTGGCATCTTTTTGGTTAACTGGCAACTTCGCTGCTCGTATTTGTCTTATTCAGTTATGTCCGTTCTGGTTCAGAAGGCCAAAGAGTGTGTTGCTAATGAAAAACTGCCAAAGCAACTAATGTCAATCAAAATGAATTATAGTTTGATTGCTAGCTTAGTGACTAGGATGGAAGCATCTGATTGCACCATTAGAGAGGCATATGAAACCATTTCTTCTATCAACCTTGGCGAAGATATGTGTTCAGTCAAACAATACATTGAAACAAGACTCAAGACAAATGGTATTTGTGAAATAATTAACCTCAGTAGACCTGAAATCTCACCAACAGTTTATGGTCAGCTTTTGCAATGTCAACCAAAACTGCCGCTGTAGAGAGATCTTTCTCCATGCTTAATAAATTATTAAGTAAGGATCGCAATTTTTTGCCAGAAAATGTCGGCAAATACTTCATAATTTACCACAATCGGTCAACTAATGTAGAAGAGCAAGAATAAGTAATTAAAGTATCGTTTTTATTATTGAAAGTAAAGGCAACTTTATAAGTCAATTTTTTTCAATTCGTAAGGTCAACTTTCTTAATTTTTTCGGTCAACTTTTGACTGCCCTATTATGACCATGTCTGGAGCGCAGCGCTATTAATAATTTATAGCGCTCTTACACACAAATATCGACATCGTTATTTTCAAACACCGTTATCTTTATTAATATTGGTTGTAGCAAGTTCGGTATGGAAATAAATGTCCTACAGAATTTATTCATCTTTTGAATGCCGCACACGAAATTCATCTATCGTTCTTTGTTTTTGAGCTGTCACGAAAATCATTGTGTTAGCTTTTTTGGGGGGAACACCCTGTATAGTGACTAAAACGACAAGCTGTATTTATTCGCAAAAGTTAAAAAAAAAAATTGGTTACAACAACCAGTTGATGCCTAATTAACTATTTGCCAACGAATCCAAAGAGTGAATTGGACCATGCGATAATTGAATTAACTATTATTTATGTTTGTTGGCAGAAAAATAAGCATCGTCAGTGCAATTGTCTCATGGTTGGTAAATAGTAATTAGACATCGATTTGTTGTAACCAAATTTCTTTTTATGTGCAATGATTAAAAAAATATATGTATATATATATATAGCTGTAATAAATTAAGTTTAAAAACGTATTGCTTAAAATTTCTAATGCTTGTTTTTTCTGTTTCAGGAATTAACGGGCCTTTTAAATGCCAAAATATACTGAAGAAGACTTTATTCTAATAAAATACTAGCGATTAGAGAAAAATTATTGTATCAAATAAAATGATAATGGAGTTTCCGAATAAAAATTGGACAAGAAATGGGGTAGAAAAAGAATTTGAAAAATTGACAAAACTGGTGATATTGCTCGAAAGGAAGGGAGTGGACGGCTTCGCACTGCACGCACTGAAGAAAACGTGGAAATCCTCGCAAACCTGGTTTGCAGTGAAGAAGGCCAACCTGGAACGCACGAGTCTCCAAGAGAAATTGAAAGAGCACTTCGCGAAGTACGGTACGGGTACGGAAAATCGTCAAACATCATTTACGCATGAATCTTTTCAAACGAATGAAAGTCCACCAGCTCACATATCCTAATGAGCAGAAGAGGATAACGTTCTGCCAACATTTGTTAGTAAGATTTCCTTCTCATACTGTCAGGCGAATTTAGTTCAGTGACGAAAAAAACATTTACAGTTTCAACTCCGGTGAACACTCAAATGATTGGGTGTATTCAAGAGCAGAAAAAAGATTTATGCGTCGCTGGAGAGGCTCTCGCGAGAGCGTTCCACTTTTACCCAGAAAATTATGGCATCCGCTTTCATTTCAAAACATGGAAAATCTCTCGTTTTTTTGTTGAATCAGGGCCAAGGTTAATTGATCCTTGAAAAGCATTTGCCCGTCATTCGTGATACATTAGGAGAGCGATTTACCATCCAACAAGATGGGGCAACTAGTCGCACATCAAACTCGACTGTCTTTTCTTCAGGTTAATGTTCCGGACTTTATTGACAAAGAACACTGGCCTCCGAATAGTTTAGATTTAAATCCACTGGACCGCAGGAACTCGTCTACGAATATCCTGACGAAAACATGACATTATTATTGCGCCAAGTGATCGAAGACGCATATGGAAAGTTATGGCAGAGATTTATCGATTGTCATTGATCAGTGGCGCTCAAGACGAGAAGCCTGCATTCAGCGAAACGGTGGACATATTGAACAGTTATTCTAATATAAGTTTAATTTCCTCTATTTTCAAGAGAAGAAATGTTTTTTTCAATAAATACAACAAGAAATTGTACACTTTTATTTTGTATCCCGTAAACGCTGTTGTAGTAAAAAAAAAGAAAAAAAGAAAAAAGAAATCTAATCAGTTTATTTTGCCAGCACCTAATTTAAATTAAATGTTCTTCATATATTCAATAGGAATTTTACTTGAAATTGGTACAAAAGTGTTAAATGAGTTGTACTACATATTGTAGTATTTTAATCAAAACAAACAACCCTCAGCCAAAGTTACTCACATTAAACGATGGGTTTACTTTTTTTGGCCCATCGTGTATATATATATATAATATATATACACACACAACAGGTGTCCCCCAAAAATGTCCCTATTTCTAAATAAATGTTCTACGCTATAAAAAGAAAGCATCTAGACCCAAAAACAAACACAATAGGTGCGTAAGACATAGGAGGTTATTAACCTTAATTAAACAACATGTTCAGTATAATCGCCATTTTTTTTCTAATACAATATTCAACCTTACAGAAATATTTTACATAATATTTGAAAATAGCTTAGCTAGGATGTTGTTGATTACCTCATAGACTTTGGTCTTTGGTCTTCAAGTGTCTTAGGTTCGGTAGAATAGATCCTGCTTTTATGTAACCCCGCAAAGAAAAGTCAAGGGGTTTGAGGTCAGGTGAGTATGGGGTAATTCTAGTGGCTCATGAAAGGACATTAGTCGCCTGCGAAAATGCTTCCTCAAAATGTTGCGAGTTTCACAAGCAGTGTGTGGAGGTGCTCCATCCTGTTGAAACCACTGTGAATCTGGGGTAATGCGGTTACTGTATTTCTTTTAAGAAAAAAAAACTAATTAGTTTTGGTATGATAGAAATCTTGTAGCATCTGATGATATGGATTTGTTTAAAAAACTCAGGATCTTCTTGCTTTGCTAACATGCATGTTGTGAATTCCGTTCGTTTTTGTTTTTGAATATTAGTCAGTGAAGTTCGTGAATGAATTTTGTAGGAGGTTTAATTCGGTACGAAGTATATGCTGCACAAATATTTGTGAAATCTCTACTTCTGCTGACAAACGCTGAATTCATTACTGCGAGTAGTACGGGCGCAAACAAGACGAGTGCATATGCAATTGCAATGTTGATCAATTGAGTGCTAACACCCCCCCCCCCCTTGTTGCAAGGTGCCACCCCCACCCCTTCCCCCGGGTGCAAAAAAAGAAAGGAAAAAAGGGGGAATACCCGAGCTGCAACAAGCTGGGGAGTCCACCGAACCTAAGAGAGAGAGAAGAGACTTTGGAGGAGAAGTTGGAATGTCCTCACCCCGTAATGGTGTGTACCTAGCTTAGGAAGGTAAGAGAGAGAGAGAGAGAGAGAGAGAGAGAGAGAGAGAGAGAGAGAGAATGTTCTTGCTAGCATGTCACATCGCATAATGAAAGCTCTTCACAGCATCACTTGGCTAAGAAGTGTCTTTCAGCCAGTTGGCATACAGGCCAGTGCCCGCCAGGCATATCAGCCAGTTGGCACAGTATATATATATATATATATTAACTTTTGAGTAGCCATTTGCTCTAAAAGCACACACACACACACGCTCCCGACTATATATATATATACACACACGCTCATAGATTCCCTACTATCACACACACACACTCCGAATATATATATACACGTTTATAGATCTCCTATTATTGAAATGTATATATATATATATATATATATATATATATATATATATATATATATATACACATTATTATTCATTATTAAAAATAATTATTCGGAATATTTTCTCCAATCGTCACCCTGTAAACTCAAATATTAAATGCTCATACGATTTTATATATATATATATATATATATATATATACATATGAAATAGGATCCCTCCTAAGGAGACGTAATTTTACATTTAGGATAAAAACGAAGACGTAGAGCAAGAAAGTCATTATATTTGGCTGCAGCCGACGTTTCGGGCAACTCTACCCATTTTCAAGGCCTAATAAATAAAAAGCTAAAATTAATGCATGACAAAAAAAAATATACGAATGTCAAAACAAACTAATTCATAGCACAGAATAAAACCACTTAAAGAATAAAAATTAAAAAGCGTAAAACAAGCATAAGCCAAAAACAAAATTAAAAATTATATACATGACAAATAACACATGATAAAAGTAAAACTTTAAAACTAAAAACATTCAAACAAATTAGTTAAAAACTTCACTAATAAAAAGTTAAATGAAAAAACGCAAAAGTGCACGAAACATACCATGCTCACTTGACATCCTCAAACAACTGAGGCGAAAAGGAGACAGGGTCAAGGGGAAAAACAGAAAATTTAGTTGGTAGGCATTCTAATTAATATAAAGGGGTAACAACTAGAATCAATATTTAAGCTGGAGTTCAGAAATTTAATGCACAAAGATTCATAAATACGGAGAGAGGACGGACATTTTAATGATTTAAGAATTTTAAAGTTATTAACGGAAATATCAACTTTACACTTAACAGAATGATTTCTAATGGCAGACTGTTCCTTTTTAGTTCCTTTTTATATAATTTTTAATTTTTGTTTTTGGCTTATGCTTGTTTTACGCTTTTTAATTTTTATTCTTTAAGTGGTTTTATTCTGTGCTATGAATTAGTTTGTTTTTGACATTCGTATATTTTTTTTTTGTCATGCATTAATTTTAGCTTTTTATTTATTAGGCCTTGAAAATGGGTAGAGTTGCCCGAAACGTCGGCTGCAGCCAAATATAATGACTTTCTTGCTCTACGTCTTCGTTTTTAACATATATATATATATATATATATATATATATATACACACACACATACTCGTACACACACACATACATATATATGTATATATACACACACACACACACACACACACACCACACACACATATACAGGGTGGCGCAAAAGTCAGGAACCATAGGCACATTTTATTAAATTATAATAAATGTTCGAATTGGTGACCTTCCACTTGGAGACACTTTCTGGCGCGTTGAATGCATGATGTTTGAACATTCCTTAACACATTGGTACTGATTTTGGCACACTCAGATATGATTTTATCCTTTAGGAACGTATGGTTCTGGGTCGATCAGCATAGACTGCCGACTTGAGATGGCCCCACAAGAAAAAGTCAAGAGGCGTGAGGTCTGGAGACCTAGGTGGCCATTCGACAGGTCCTCGCCGTCCGATCCATTTACTTGGGAATATTTCATCTAAAGAGCCCCGGACGATGATTGCGAAATGTGGTGGTGCACCATCCTGCTGAAACCACATCTCCGCCCGTTCTGCCAATGGAATGTCATCCAGTATGGGCATTAGAAATGTTTGCAGCATATGTAGATATGTTTCACCTGTTACACTGCTGTCGAAAAATTACGGACCAATTAACCGATCCCCCCAGAGCGCAGTCCACACCATAATTCGTGGATCGAATTGCACATGTCCTTCCTCCATCCAGTGGGGTTTCTCATTGGCCCAATAGCGTGCATTATGCCTATTGACACGACCGCCGAGGTGAAATATAGCTTCGTCGCTGAACATGATCCTTCGTTGAAGCCGTCGATGCTGTAGAAACCACTGGCAGAACTCTACACGAGGGTAGGGGTGGGAACGATTTGTTGTAAGAATTCGTTGAATGGATCTTCTGGAGACACCAGTTTCTTGGGATAACTTCCTTAAGGAGTTACGTGGGCTGTTTTCGAGGTGATTGAGTACCGTTAGTGATGTTGCTGCATCGGTTGAACATTTTGGCCGGCCACTACGCCGCCTATCATGATTACTTCCCGTTTCTTTGAAGCGAGTGAACAGTTTTCCAACTGATGCCTGAACAACTGGCGGCCTCTCAGGGTGTTTGTCATTAAAAGCAGTAGCAACTGATCGGTGTGTGTTACCACGCCTTGCACACATTAAAACTATCTCCACCCGTTCATCTATTGTCAATTTTTGTACCATATGTTCAACAACAAATCTAAAAAGAAGAAAACACATTAAAACACAAATTATTAAAATGTGCCTATGGTTCCTGACTTTTGTGCCACCCTGTGTACAACCACACACACACACATATATATATATATATATAATATATATATATATAATATATATATATATATATATACATCCTAATTTTCGGAGATTTTAATTTCCCATTCATATCATGGAAGAAAAATGACGAAGTTATATATGTTGAGAAGTTTCATGGCAACATTACTAAAGATGACAGAACCCAAGCAACAATGCTATTAGATATTATGGAACATTACGCCCTTACCCAGGAAATCTGTGAAGCCACGAGAAAGGAGAACGTTTTTGGATTTAATGTGGACAAATAACAACGAGATAATAATAAATAAAAAAGTAACGCGCACAAAGTTCTCCGACCATAACCTCATCGATATACAATTGAAGTTAGCACCCAGAGGTCCGAAAACGCATCCAGAGAGGCAGATGGAATATTTGAAGGCTTAAACATAAATTCAAGAAAGTAAATTGGGAAAACGTAAATAAAGATTTAAAGGAGGTAAATTGGGAATTGCTACTACACGAGAAGACTCCACAAGAAATACTATGTATAATAGAGACGGAAACCAAACCTATAATACTGAAACATATTCCAGAGAGACAGGAAAGAAAACGTAGCAAGCTCGAGAGGAAAATCAGGACTCTATTCAGGCAACGAAGACAAACCGTAAAACATCTCCACAGATGCAGAACTGATGCAAAGAGACTCAAACTAGAGAGGAGACTTGGCGAAATAGAAATGGACCTAAAGCAAACATTCATACATAAGACAAACGAGGAGGAAAACAAGGTAGCAGAAAACATAAAAAATAACCCAAAATACTTCTACGCTTTTGCGAAAAGGAAAATGCAGTGTAAAGAGTATTGGACCGTTGATAGGGGAGGCCGAATACACAAATGACCCGAAAGAAATAAGTGAACTGCTTAGGGAACAATTTAAATCTGTGTTAGCACCCTAAGTCCGAGATGGAAGTGGAAAACCCAGACGAGTTTTTTCGACATTGAAACAGATCAACCAAGAACAAATCCCGGCACAAACCTATTAATGGACTTCGAGTTCACGGAAGGAGATGTAATTACGGCCTTATCACAGATGCGAGACAATTCAGCGCCAGGGCCAGACACATGGAGTGCCACATTTCTGAAGAAATGCAGAGAGAGTATTGCAAAACCGCTATACTTACTATGGAGGAAATCACTCGACACAGGACAAATTCCACTCCCCTTAAAGAACGCTAATATTGCCCCCCTATTTAAAGGTGGTAACAGAGCAATGCCCAAAAATTATCGGCCAGTGGCTCTCACCTCACACCTTATAAAGTGTTTTGAACGCATAATTAGAGCCAAAATTACCTACTACCTACAAGAAAAAGACTTATACAACCCAAATCAACATGGCTTCAGGGCGGGTAGATCATGCCTGTCACAGCTACTAGACCACCAGGAGAAAATATTAGGAACATTGTGTCGAGGACAAAACATTGATGTAATATATACTGATTTTGCTAAAGCCTTCGATAAATGTGACCATGGAATCATAGCACACAAACTTAAGGATACAGGAATTACTGGAAAGCTAGGAAGGTGGATATTTAATTTCTTGACGCAAAGAACGCAAAGAGTGGTGGTAAACGGAGTAAATCGGAAGTCTCGGAAGTCGTGAGCTCTGTCCCACAAGGGACAGTATTAGCTCCCTTGCTGTTCATAATAATGATTGCAGATATTGATGCAGATATTAAGGACAGTATTGTATCATGCTTCGCAGATGACACGAAGATATGAAGGAAATATTGAACGAAGATGACATAAGAATACTACAAAACGACATTGAAACATTATTCCAGTGGGCAGAAGACAACAATATGAAGTTCAACGAAGAAAAATTCCAACTTCTAAGATATGGTAATAACAAGAGCTACAGAAAAAAGGGTACAAAAACTCCGCAAGCCAAACAGATAACACCAAATCCACAAGTCAGGGATCTTGGAGTAATAATGTCGTCGGATGCGGAATTCAGAGAGCACTATAAAATCAAAATCACAACGGCTAGAAAAATAATGTGAATCATCTGGAGGAGCTTCCGCAGCAGAAAAGCAAACATCATGCTCAAATTATGGAAGAGTCTAGTCCTACCAATAATTGAGTATTGCTCAGTACTCACAAGCCCACACAGAAAAAGAGACATTGCGAGCATTGAAGCTATACAAAGGACTTTTACGTCTAAGATAGAGGAAACGGAAGGTGAAGACTACTGGTCTCGACTACAATCCCTGGAACTCTACTCTCTTGAAAGAAGTCGAGAGCGGTACACAATAATATACATATGGAACATACTTGAGGGCACTGTCCCTAACCTCAGAAATGAAGTAGAAACAAACTGGAATGAGAGAAGAGCAGATTTTGTACGGTCCCAGCTGCGGTGGGACAAGGAGCCATGAAAACGAGGATGGAAAATACCCTCAGAATACGGGGCCCAAAGCTTTTCAATGTCCTTCCAAAAGAGTGAGGAATCTCCAGCACACCAACCTGAATAACTTCAAGAACCAGCTGGACAGATTCTTGTGCAAAGTCCCTGACCAGCCATGCGTGGCTGGCTACGAGGGCAGGAGGCGATCAGAGAGCAATTCCCTCCTTCACCAAGTCCCGCAAATGAGGCGGGATGCTGCAGAGGGGTCGACCGCAGGTCGATCCTGAACCGTCGTTCAAACTCAACAAAAGTAACATATATATATATATACACACACACACACACACACATATATTATATATATATATATACATATATATATATATATATATACACATATATATATATATATACACCCATATATATATACACACACACACATATATATATATATATACACATATATATATATATATATTACACAACTCAGAATGGTTCCTGAGAACAATATATGTTAACACAGACCGTGCATGGCACAAGGAACTCTTCTGGGAAAATTAAATCCACTATAGTCCGAATAAGTAATGATAAATGACAAATACCATAGTTTTTTTCCTTTTTCATGATTTTAGCCCGACGTGGGCACGGATCTCTCGCAAAGAGATCCCATAAATATAGCTTCCCTCACCAGCTATCTGCAAAGCAGACAGGATCCAGCTTTGGGACGTGGATCTAGGGTTTAAAGCAAACCTAGATCCCTACACTCAGAACCTCTATATAAGTAAAAGACTCGTTGCATTCACGTCGTGTTGAATAAATCAAAGAAAAAGGGGGTAACTATTGTATTTTTAGCCAAAAAAACCAAAACTTAAACCTCAACCGGGACATTGAGCGTCCACTTTTCAAGGCTAAAATCGAAAAAGGAAAAAAACTATGGTATTTGTCATTTATCATTACTTATTCGGACTATAGTGGATTTAATTTTCCCAGAAAGTTTCCTTGTGCCATGCCGGTCCTGTGTTTAACATATATATATATATATATATATCTATTATATATATATATATATATATATATACACACATATATATATATACACACACCCACATATATATACACACACACACACACACACATATATATATACACACACACATATATATACACACACACACACACACATTATATATATATATATACACACACATACACACCGCACATATATAATATATATATATACACACACACACACACATATATATATACACACACATATATATATACACACACAGTGTTACCAATTGAATAGTGGTTTCCGTTGAAGTGTCTTTAAAAAAATAGTGTTTGGTGCATTCTTAACTAAATTACTTCGTGTTACTCATCATTCATTAGTTAATATATTTAATTTATTGACTTTATTCATTACTATATTATTTGATTAAACCAAGGCTAGTGTACGTGGCTTCCCTTGTTTGTTTTTCCAATCTATTAGAAAGCGACGCTTAATAAGGTTCATTTTGCCCTGTTTGTTTTTAGAATCTATTAGAAAACGAGGTTTCATAAGGTTCATTTTTCTTTGTCACGGGCTCATCAAGTAGAGTGTGGTCACCCTTCGTGGGAAAAAGGAAAAAAGGAAAGAAAAAAGTCGGTCGAATAGCGGACAGATAAGTTTTAGTAATACTTTTTCTTTTACAGATCCTTCGTCGGTAGCTTAATTAAGTATATATCCAGTTAGTATAAATTAGTGTTACCAGAGCCTGTTTCTGCGTTTGAAGAACATTTTTGCGGCACAATAAGCACGCGGTAGACCTACGTTATAAATTATTAATTTCCAAACGCTAGTTTTTTTTTTTTTTTTTTTAATTAATTAATAGCATGGCACTCCCGTCAAGTACTTCCAGTCGCTCTGAATGGAAATTTGCCGCTTACGCGTTTACGTTGGTTAATAAAAATTAACAGTTAGTTTGCAGGTGGTGCTCAAGCAGGGGAGTGCTGAGGAACGAGTTAGAACGTGAGAGGGAGGCCAGAGTGAGGCTTGAGGAAAGGGTGATGCTCCTGACGGCAAAATTAGAATCCCTTGAGACCCCAGTTACGAACCCTCCTGCCTCAGTTTCTACTATTAATATAAATATTACTAATAGCCCTCTCTCTTCCCATAGTTCTCAACCCTTCGTTCAAGTGCGTAATGGAGCCCCATTGAGAAAACCTAAGACTTGTCTACCAATAATAACAAACAATAAGTTTTCTGTTTTAGGTTTCGAAAATGCTGATGAACCGGAAATACGACTCGTTGGCGATTCCATTGTTCGAGGGCAGCTCGAGGAATTCTGTGGGAGAAACCCTCGTCGTAGGCGCCGTTACTGCTACCCTGGTGCAAGGGTGGAGGATATAACTAATAATATTGACCATTTTACAGACGGAACCTCTGAGGACACAACGTATGTTATTCATGTCGGTACTAATAACGTTTTAAATTCTAGATCGGAAGAGCTGCAGGCTAGGTACAGGGACTTACTAGAGCGATAAAGGAAAAAACTAATAAGATTGTTTTAACAGGTATACTTCTTTGAATTATCCAACGTAGCGATTTCTACAGCAAGGCGACCTATATCAACAATAACCTAAAGTCTCTTTGCCAACAGGAAGGAGTGCATTTTGCGAATTTTTGGAACAGTTTCTACGGCAGGAGGGATTTGTTTCTCGGAGATGGACTTCATCTTAATGACGTTGGAGCTGCGCGTTTAGGAAGATTATTTCATAATACTGTCTCTTCTTTTCAGGCTGCCGTAACTCGAACGGCCCCGGCGTACTTTCCTCAAAGTTCACCTGGGCTCGCGAAGGTGTCGCAATTGAAAACAATTTGAAGGTTCTATCCTTAAATGCTCGTAGTCTACGAAATAAAATAAACGAATTTTTTTCTTTCATTGCTTGTAAAGACTATGATTTAATTGCGATAAATGAATCGTGGCTTAGCACTGAAACACGTGATTTTGTAGGGGAGTATCAAATTAGAGGTTATAGACTTTTTGTTAAAAACAGAATAGGTAGACGAGGAGGCGGTGTTATGTTATATAGCAATGATAATATTGCGAACGTTACAGAAGTAAAGCACAAAATTCCAGAACCGATAGATTCGACTATAGCAGAACTTAAATTGAACGAGTTCAAACTTCTTCTTGCCGTTATATATAAGCCCCTAATCAAACAGCTGATACGGACGAAGCGTTATATAGTGAACTAAAGAGAATAATAGGTAGTAAGCAGGCCTTAGTTATGGGTGACTTTAATTGCGCCAACGTGAATTACGATACAATTCAGGGAGACGCGGGAGATAATCGTGTAGTAAATTTTCTCAAGGATAGCTTTCTTATTCAAAAGGTTGGGGAACCTACGAGGTTGGACAATATTTTAGATTTAATAATAACTACGGATGATAGGCTAATCACGGATCTTCAAATAATAGAACCGTTAAACAATAGCGATCACAATATGGTAGAGTTTGTCCTCTCAGTAAGTCACTCGAAACCAGCTAACTCGACTAAAATTCCTAACTTCCAGCACGCAGACTTTTGTAAATTTAGAAATGAATTGTTACGTTAATTGGGAAATCGTAATGGGGATCTCCAACGCAAAAATAATGTGGGAATCGTTTGAAACAGTATTTAGGACTATAAATGAGGAATGTGTACCTTACAAGAATAAGCGTGCGAAAGTAAATAACAAGCCCTTGCGGTTTACTTCTGGAGTATGGGATATTATAAAGAGTAGAGATAGGGCATATAGGCTACATAAGTACGATAAAGACAATTTGTGGTTACGAAACAACTACATATCTCTATGGTGTGAAGCGAAAAGTGTAATAAAAAAGTCCAAGCGCGAATTTGAAATCTCCATAGCTCGTGACGGCAAAGAAAACCCCAAGCGATTCTTTCAATACGTCAACAATAGGAATCCAGTAAAAAGTGTCTTGGGGCCGTTGAAAAATGTTAACGGGGAGCTAGTTTCTGAAAACAAGGAAATGGCTACATTGCTAAACGAATTTTTTACGTCACTTTTTACTATAGAAGATGTAACGAATATCCCTATGGTCATAGACATAATACCTTTTGATAATGGTATTTTGGATAATATTGTGGTTAGTGAAAGGGAGGTAATGCGCTATATTGATAAAATGAAAATGCGTAAATCACCGGGGCCGGATTCCATATATCCCATACAACTAAAAGAATTAAAAGAAAGCATTGTTGTGCCGCTAACAAAGATTTTTAATGTGTCTATTTCTGAGGGGTGCGTACCAGATAATTTCAAGTTAGCAAATGTAACACCTATTTTTAAGAAAGGCAATAAAGATGCGGCGGGAAATTATAGGCCAATCAGTTTAACGTCTGTTGTAGGTAAGTTACTGGAATCAATAATTAGGGATCGTATAGTCGAACACTTATAATTGCATAACTTGATTAGAAATACGCAGCACGGTTTTAGGCGAAACAAATCTTGCTTAACTAATCATTTAGAATTTTTTCAAAGCGTGGTTGAAGTTTACGATAGTCATCGGGCGGTTGATGTAGTGTATTTAGATTTTCAAAAAGCGTTGACACCGTACAGCACAAAGACTCATTGAAAGAACTAAGGCTCATGGAATCAGTGGGGTAGTAATAAATTGGATAGAGAATGGTTGTTGATGGAGTGGAGTCGTGTTGGGCTAATGTAGCGAGCGGCGTTCCTCAGGGTTCTGTATTGGGCCCCTTGCTTTTTCTTATATATATTAACGATTTAGATGTCGGCCTAGTCAGTACAGTTTCAAAGTTTGCGGATGACACGAAGTGGTGGTAGGGCGATTAATGACGAAGATAGAGGTAAAATCCAGGAAGATCTGAATAAAATCGTTGATTGGTCAGTCACATGGCAAATGAGATTTAACGTCGATAAGTGCAAAATTTTACATATAGGTTCGCGTAACGGTAATTTTGCGTATAGTATGTCAGGGAAGGAGTTAGCAAGCGTAGAGCAGGAAAAAGATTTAGGAGTTATAGTCACTGGTGATTTAAAAGTAGCGAAACAAAGTACAGCAGCGGTCAATAAAGCGAACAAAGTGTTAGGTTTTATAGCTCGGAATTTTGAGTACAAATCGCGCGATATTATTGTTCCTCTTTATAAATCATTAGTTAGACCCCATTTGGAGTACGCGATCCAATTTTGGAATCCGCATATGCGAAAAGATATAGACAAAATCGAAAGAGTTCAAAGACGAGCAACTAAGATGATTCCGTCGCTTAGGTCGAAGTCGTACGAGGATAGGCTTAAGGAGTTAAAATTGACTACACTCGAGACTAGGAGGCTAAGGGGTGATCTAATCCAGGTTTTCAAAATTATGAATGGGTTCGATAACGTAGATAGAGATAGCTTTTTCGAAATATCTCAATATAATAGGACTAGAAATAACGGGTGTAAGTTGACAAGTAGAAGGTTCGAGACAGCAGTTGCCAAAAACTTTTTACGCATAGAATAGTAAATAGCTGGAATAGTTTGCCGGTAGAAGTAATTAGTAGCACGTCTATAAACATGTTTAAAAATCGATTAGACGCATATGTTGATAGATTGGGTATAGTTTAAGGTAGTAAAATTAAGGCTTTGTGGTTCGGAACCCACGTAAAATTGTAGGTCCTCCGCCACCACGGAGGACATGCACAATACACAATTACGAACACAGTTAGGTAGACCCATGAGTGGATCCTAGGTCTTTGTTGGTCTGAACACTATAACATAACATATATATATATATATATATATATATATATATATATATATACGGTGTTTCAGAGGAAAGGTCAACACTTCGAGAGGTGATAGTATCGGTTATTGTGAGAAAAAAGTTCAGATGAACATGTGTCTAATTCTGAATGGTTACGGAGATAGAGCTGTTTGAATCTGATGCGCGCGCAGCTCTTCCTCCCCTTCCCTCCCCTATAACCTTGAACCATGTAAGCTATAAAGTATGCATGTGACATAAGCCAATCGACAGCTGACTGTTGTGAGTGACATTGTTTGGTGTTTAAAACTGTTAAGAATGCCACACACCTTCACACATGCCGAATATGCAGATATGGTATGTCTACGGTTTTTGCGATGGAAGTGCAACAGCTGCTGTTGCAGAATACCGTCGACGGTTTCTGAACCGCAGAATTCCGGATCGAAGTGTGTTTACCAGTGTTTTCAACACATTGCGTGAGATTGGTACATCTCCCAGCGCTCATGTTTCATCTGAACGTGAAGGTCAACAAGATGTGGATGAAGTGGAAAACATTCTTCAGTTGGTGGAGCGTAGTCCTTCTACTAGCTCACGAAGAATTTCTACACGTCTCGGTGTGCCACACACAAGAGTATGGCGAACATTACGTGAAGAAGGCTTGCATCCATATCATGTACAGCGTGTACAACACCTTCAACCAGGAGACGCTGCCATGCGACTGGAATTTTGTCATTGGGCAAATGCTAATCGCCGATTGCTTCGATTAATACTGTTCACCGATGAAGCTACTTTCACCCGTGACGGTATCAACAACACTCTTAACTCTCATCGGTGGTCAGACGAAAATCCAAATGCCACTGTGGAAACAAATTTTCAACATCGCTTCTCTGCCAATGTGTGGTGCGGTATCATCGATGATCAGCTGATTGACCCTGTTACTTTAGAGAATCGTCTTACAGGACAAAGTTACCTAGAATTTCTGCAAAATGAATTGTCAGGACTATTGGAGGATGTTCCTTTGGCTACACCCGCTGGTGTGTACTTTCAGCATGACGGAGCTCCTCCACATTCTACCCGTCTGGTGATGCAATACCTAAATCAAACTTTCCCTGGTCGATGGATCGGCCGCGGTGGTCCCATTCAATGGCCACCAAGGTCCCCAGACCTCTCTCTGTTAGGTTATTGTTTGTGGGGTGGATGAAAAGTCAAGTTTACAAAAAGGTGGATACACGAGACGAATTGCTCGCGCGCATTTTGGATGCTGTTCCCCGTATAAAGGAACGTCAAGATCAACTCAGACGAACAACATGCGATCTTCGCACACGAGTTGCAAAGTGCATTGAGGTTGACGGTGGGATTTTCGAAAACGTATTGTAAACTGTAACAAATTTGTCATTTCTGTATCTGATACTATTCAAAATGCCAATGTTTAAACATTAAATGTTAGAAACAGTAATTGGTTTCTCTTTCTTGATTACGATTAACAATGCTTTTGTATTTGTAGATTCAAACAGCTCTATCTCCGTAACCATTCAGAATTAGACACATGTTCATGTGAACTTTTTTCTCACAATGACCAATACTATCACCTCCCAAAGTGTTGACCTTTCCTCCTGAAACACCCTGTATATATACACACACATATATATAGAAACACACACATAATATATATATATATATATATACATATATACATACACATAATACACACACACACACACACACACATATATATATATATATATATATTCCCTTAAGGTACATATCTATAAATTAGTTGCTATTTAGATTTTTTGAAAGATATATATTTCTAAATTTTTTTCGGGATAAACTATGAAACTTCTGTTTTCCCTATCACCCTACCACGCAGGTGAGCGTTTTGCTCCAATAATCAGTGTTGGATCAACTCGCAGCTGCAGGAAATTCCGACACTAAAGACTCTGAAACTACTTTTTCTGAATTTACCTTCCTAGGTTTTGACCCTAATCTGACGACTAATTCGTCGTTCTCTCTCTACCATTTCTGAAAATCTGATAACTTACGTTTTTAATGTATGGAAGGTGACAGGTAAAATTTCGACTCGTTCGTTACTAATTAACTTCTGATATATATATATATATATAGTGACTACTGAAGTGGCAGAGACGTTTGCAAACACCTTAACAATGTTCCATCAATACAAACACGACCAAGATGACGTCACACAAGCACGACCAAGATGACGTCACAGCGCGGGAATATTTTGAAAACACATCGATTTCGTTACAAGGACTTCAGGACGCGGCTTGAGCTCTCTCTCCGAAAACAATCAGTAGCACGCAATATCTCACCATGTAACAACGTGTGCTGGCCCCATTCGCCTGGTATAATTCACTTAATTTTATATAAAAACTAATCACTACCTCGCGCGTCATTAAATGTCAAGCCATTATTGTGTGAAAGCATTATTTCAAGTGTACACATTATTTCAACTGTACACAATCAGCATATTTTGTCTCATTCATAAATCATTTATTTTGTGTAATAAAGGAAGAAAACTCATTCTATCAATCAACCTAATTAATAACTTAATTAATAACATAATTTGATCTGTAAAGATCTGGTGACCTCGGCCTAAGCATTTATCATTAACATTCAATTAACCGTACTTATCATCATTCATTATGGTACCGATTTACGCATCAAACTGGTAACCATAATTGGCCACTATAAATAGGAATAATACAAGTAGGGTAGGTACAGTAAATGGATTACGTAATACACCGATTTGTTTTCTTAAACACAAAACAACGAGGTAATTTTTATAACCTTATTAATATTGTTTGCTTGGGTGTAAGCCAAGCTGATGACCCCTAATCATTCATTCCACTATCATCATTCATAAATTATAGTAAGCCTACTTTCTTAGCCACAGCAAATCAGTGATTCATAGACCACTATAAGTTGGTGATTCTGGAGTGACTATAAATTAGTGACTCCAGCCTTATCATTAATCATTCTCAATCAATTAACCATTATCATTATTATAATGCCAACTTTACGCTATAAACCCGTAACATCAAAGTGGTTAAGATTAAGCTTATATATATATATATATATATATATATATATATATATTATCACAGGTAAGGTAACCATTTTACTTCAATTTATTCTTTTAGAACTCAACTTGTCCATTTGAGCCGACACATACACACACACCGAATATATATATATATATATATATATATACGTTCATAGATCTTCGATGAAGTAAATCGAAGTTAAACTCGACCAATGTTGTTTATACTCGTACTAAACCCACCAATGTTATTATTATTATTGTACCAGAGACATCCATTTATTCCTCGACAACGTTTCTTTATATATATGTATATAGGCGTGTTTGTCTCTTTCCCTCCTTTTCCCACCACGAAAAACAGCGTTAGACGTTATACATCATAACCATAACTATCTTGTTGCCTATGCCTTCAAGATGTGCTTAAAAATCTACAAAGTCACAAGCTATATATAGGCTACAGTATTTTGCGGAAGAGCTGATTCTTGGCTCTCTCTCTCTCTCATATATATATATATATATATATATTTTTTTTTTAAATTTAATTTCATGAAATTCAACTATTAAGCACACACTATATAGCAATAATTTAAAACACACTAAAGCCCAATAACATAATTGCGACATACAATCACAACTGAATTAACTAAGAACGATGAAGTTTTTAGACCCGCCTTGCCTGCCGAAGGACACGTCGAACACCTGTATATGGGGAAACGTATCGATAAGAAATCTCGTACTAATGACTCTCAAAGAGTGCATAGAGGGAAGCGTAAATTTTAATCCCCAAGCAGCATTCTCTCTCTCTCTCTATCTCTCTCGCATTCGCTCACTCTCTCTAATTCGGGAACAGTAGAAATCAAATAACTTTACTAAAAATGCAATCTCAATAAAGTATACTTTTGCATTTAAGAAAAACATTCACAATTTCTACTTTTCAGAAAATTGCTTCTCTCTATGTTTCAAACCCAATTTTCTACATAAACTTAAATGTATCCTTAAAATAATGTTAAAATTTATAGTCTTACCGATTTAATTTATCATAAATCAGTGGTCTAAGAAACATAGCAGTTGTTAATTTATTTCCGTTACGCATATATATATAATTTGAATAAATTGCCGAAGGATTGCTATTCAGGTTTTTCAAAAAAAAAAATTTCAGGATAACCTATATGAAACAACTGTTTTACCAACGGAGTTTTAGAGTGTATCGGCGCCAAGTCGACGGATGGGGACAGATAATTTCGATTCACTAATAACACTATGTAACAAAATTTTGGAAAATTTGTGTTTATCTTATTATTTTGGTGTTTCTTCATGTTTTCGGGTGCGCTGAATTAAAAAATCGCATTACCTTTCTCGTGAAAACTCTAGTTTCTTCTGAAAACCATAATCTAGTTTTCGTACCTAGTGGCTTATCAGAGAGCAAAATCACAATGAAGAAAAGGAAAGGAAAATAAATATATTTCATATTTAAAGATATATAATGTCATCTATGTCATTAATGTAGATTGCGAATAGCAATGGGCCTAACACCGAACTCTGAGGGACACCGCTACCTACATCTAACAATCCCGATTCCCTACCATACCATTAACAACGACCCTCTGTTTCCTGGCACGAAGCCATTCCTCTAACCAGTTAGCTACTTGACCGCATATATCGTGCACTTTAACTTTCGGAATTAATCTTCTATGCGGAACTGTATCGAACGCTTTTTTAAAGTCTAAATAAATAACGTCAGCCGCGCTACGCCTATCGTATTCGCGCACTATTTCGTTATAAAACTCTAACAAATTAGTTAAACAAGATTTATGGCGTGGAAACCGATGCTGACTACTATTAATCAAATCGCGACTTTAAGTGATCGACGATACGATCCCTAACTACAGATTCCAAAAGTTTACCGACAATTAACGTTAAGGTAATAGGCCTATAATTGCTAGCTACTGTGCGGTCGCCTTTTTAAAAAATGGGCGTTAACGTTAGCTAATTTGAAGTCTTCAGGAATAATCCCCGCTTCCAGTGACTTATTAAAAATTTTTCTTAAGGGGTCTACGATAACGTCTTTCAAATCTTTCAAATATGTCTAGGATAAAGCGCGTCAGGGGCTGGAGCCTTGCTAACTTTTAGCTTATCGATATAATTCGCAATCTCACCCTCGTAAACAGTTATTTCATTCAAAATAGTCTCGCTACTAAATGGAACGATATCGTCCACGTCGGGGACATTATTTGCGTCTTCTACGGTAAAAACTGTCGGAAAAAGTTGTTAAAAATCCCCGCCATCGCCTGAGTGTCGGAAGCCAAAGCGCCGTTAGTGTCCACTAGAGGGCCTATGTTATTTTTTATCGGCTTACAATTATTCACGTAGTCAAAAAACTTTTTCGGATTATGTTTATTATCTTCAGCTACAAGTATCTCAAAATTACGCTTAGCATTCCTAATAGATTTTTTAACCTGACGTCTAAGCTCGACATACCTATTAAAGTTAGCTATCGTGCCATTGTGCTTATTAAGTCTATACGCTCTGTTACGCTCGTTTATAAACTCACCTATTTCCCTAGTCCACCACTTGGGTCTACCACGATTACTAGTGCGCTTGGGCCTACGCGGCATAAACTCTTTCGATATTCAGAAAACTTTCTTTAAAAACGCCTCCCAGTGAAAATTTGCGTCATTACCCATAAATAAATTATCCCAGTTCACTACTCTCATCCTATTCGCAAAACTATCAAAATTGGCCCTACGAAAATCAGGGGCTTCTATTACGTTACTATCCTTACTGTTTTCTATCAATAGCTTAAACCTAATAATTTGGTGATCATTACATCCCAAACTCTCGCCTACTTCCAAACCTTCGACTATATTATCGTCGTTCGTCATCATCACGTCTAAAATATTATCACCGCGCGTTGGTTCGGTAACCATCTGTCGTAAAAAATTATCTTCCATGAACTCAATCAGTCTCAAACCCTCATCATTATCAGTAAACGTCTCGTAATTAACGTTAGGGCAGTTAAAGTCTCCAACAACTATACTATCCCGATTATTAACAAAGTTACTAAGAAGTGTGTAAAATCTAGTATCGGTATCGAGGGGTTGAACGGGAGGTCTATAAACAACAACGGCATTAAAGCTAATCCTACGCGCCCTAACTTCAACGCATATCGCATTAATTGCTGTCGGAAGATCTATCTTAACCTCGATAGCCCTAAGGGAATTACAAATGTACAACAGAACGCCGCCACCAATCCTATGTAACCTATGATTAGTAAATCGTTTAAAATCCGCAATATCAAGTTCCCCAACATGTTCCGATTTACGGTATTTAACCAAGTTTCGGTTATAGCAACTATATCGTAGTTCCCCGAATAAATTATCGCCTTAAATTCGGTCAATTTATTTCTAATACTAAACGCGTTACAATAAAAGATGTTTAAATTATTTTTTACCACGTCGGGCCGGCGTTTCCCGGACCCACAACGTTTAAAGAGGACTTCGACCTATATAGCTTTCGAACTTTCTCATCGATTAACCTATACCTAACCTAGCATTCCCTATTTCATTGAAATGCACCCCCATCTTTTATAAAAAGGCTAGGATCACAAAATTCTGACCACAGCTTTAAGAAGGGTACATTTTCCAGAGCACAAATCTCTTCTAGTTTAGTGTTGAAAAATATTGTTTATGACGTAATTCGAAAAATTAAACCGTGCCTAGGAGTAATACCTAGAACTAAAGACCTATTTGATCTTGCCTTCAGGCACCTAATTAACCCCCTGTATCTCTCCAAAAGGTCAGGCACTCTCGTATCGGGCCTATATGAGTCGTTGTCCCCTACCATCGTCACCAACATCGAGTGACGGGAGGCAACATCAATCCTATCTATTTCGTCTCTAACTCTGCCAACCCTGGCCCCTGGTAGACAGACCCTCCTCCTCTTGGTTGGATTCCGTTCAACGAACTCCTTATCCATATGACCCACTAAGGAGTCCCCAATTAAAATCGTTTCTCCCTCGTTCACATCCCTATCCAACTGGGCGAAAGGGTGAGAAACCTCGATAGCGGGGGATTCCTATCACCTAACGTACGTGGCCTAGCTCCACCCTTAACTACTTTGAATCCCTCCCCGTCTACTAGTCTCGGACTAACCTTAACCCCTTCCTCAACTCTGTCTAACCTTCCCGATAAGCTACCTATACTAGAAACTAGGTTCCTGTGTGTATAAGAAAAAGTCCTAAGCTCCGCTCACTGTAAGATCAATGAAAGGGTCACGTGACTCCTGCTACTACCTGGGCATATCTCTAACCCTGCGTGCTCAGTTGACCGCTGCAAGCCCTGGGTCTCACGTGTATTTGAAGAATTTTCACGTAGAAGGAAAAATAGTGATGACTACCTTTGATATTGCGTGCTCGACGTTTATGACGTGGTATTCGGTAAACTCAGAAGATGTGGTGAATAATGAAAGACTCCCTAGCCCTCCCTCCTTTGAGACTTTTAAGGCTACGTTGAACCGTGCGAAGCGTGAGGGGTAAGAGGTTCAAATACTCTATGGATATTCTGGCGAGAGCATTGCCGGATTTCGCGGCACAAACGATGTAATGGACTACGTTGTAGGGTTAAACTGTATAAAAGCGTACATAATTATACCGTGAAGTAAAGAAACAACACGTGCAGAAGAGAAGCAACGTGTATGGGTAGTGAGTGTTGTTGATGAATGGCGTGACAATTGGTATTATGTCATGCTGCATCATACCGAGTACGCGTACCCTGCGGCTGAGAATGTAAATCTTGTCATAATGGACAGCCCCAAATATTTTTACCACTACATTCATATATATCATGACGAGGTTCGCAGTGAGGTTATGGCTAAAGGCCTGTTTGAGGTTTTAATAGAATTTAGAGACGAGTATCGCTTGCTAGGCAAAAAGGAAAAATATGGGCTCATGTTTTTCTCAAATAGTGCGCCGGAGTATGAATAAAATGTGTATAATTCGTGAAAATCGCCCTGAACAAAAATGTCTGTTGCGCAATCTGGGGAGTGATAAAACATTAAAGCCGATATTACTTCGTGTGTCGGAAAAGATCTCTAAACGGTTGCCCAGTATAATAGGGCAAAAGTATTCACTTGACTCTTTCATGTTGGAACAAACCCGTACACGAAACATTAACGCTTGGTATGACTCACCCGTGTAACTCGTTTCCCGCACCTGTCTCCGAGCCAAACCACGCACCGGCTGCTCATAGTCATCTCAGAGCTTGAACCGAAAGACGTGCACTAGGGTAGGTTGATTTTGAACTGTGATCTTGGACTAGTCTAGATAGAAAGGTATTAATGTATAAAAAACGTTGCACCAATTCATATTTGTGAAAATGATTGTTTTTTTGAGGATTGTTAATTATTTTTAAGTTGTAAAATTGCCGAATTTTACGCGTAAAATCGCGCGCACGGCATTCGCGCAATGTAAACAAACAAAATATCGGACCTTATTTCATCAAAATAATCAATTAAAATTCGGCTTTAACAAAACGATGCTTGAAACTTATTGTAAATGCATTATAGATGTTTATTAATGTATTATTTTGTATTTTTTAATGATATTTACCTATAAAATGTGTATTAAATTAAGTTATTTTATGATGCGTTCATTTAATTGTGTTTGTTTTCAGATATTTCATAAAAATGGGTAAAAAACGGAAGTCTGCTGTGTTAACTCGAAGTGATAGTGCCAAAAATTCAGTGGCTAGCCTTCCCCTTTGGATGAAACAGAGCCTCCTACCCTCCGCCAAGTTATTCAGTACAGTTATTTCCTCCAAAACAGCCACCCGGACTTGAAAGACTATGATATTGCTAAAATGATAGCAAAGGATGTGATTGAGATCTGGCAGGCAGTGAACCCGCGGCTGCCCCTGTATGAGGAATATTATGTAGTGAAATTGGTGGATAAAGTGTGCTTCAAGAAAGCAAAAGAGATAAACAGGAAATCTCTTTCTACAGTCCAGGAGCAGAATCTGGAGGAAAAGCTGGATAAACTTTTTGACATTTCTGCTCGCACCTGTAAGCTACTTGTTCGTCCCTGTGATGACAATGCTGTGAAGTGCAAGAAAGAAAATTATCAAACACAGCACATAATCTGCACTTGTCCTCCCAGTAAGAAGGTAATGCTATTATTTTTTTAACTTTTAACTGGCCTAACTTAGTGCGATTAGGTGCCTTTTAAATGGAAGGAAATTCAATGCTTGTAATTGAAAAATATCCGCATTTTCCTCCTGTAATCTTCCTTTCCCCTCCCCTGGTAATAGAAATTAATAATCAATTTTTTTTCAGGATTTTATCTCTTATTTTAGATCCGCTATTTAATATACTTTAATATTTCAGGTTCCAGTAGAGGAGAGGGAATACTTGAGAGATCAGAGGGCCAAAATAGGACCCATGGGCTCTTTCCAGCTGGGATCTGTGGATAAAGCTGCTGTGAAGAGACCAGAGGGCTGCAGCTGAAGCAGAAAGATTACAGAGCCAGATTCAACAGCAGCAGGAAGTGGATTTGGCCACTTTTGCCTCCACACCTTCACAAGATATTTCTTTTGAATCCAGCTCAGGAGAATCAGGAGAGGTAATATATTTTTTTTCTTATATCTTATCCCATTTTTACCCAAATTTAGCCCTACTTTTTGTCCCTATTTCCCCCTTTTTCGCTTTAGTAATTTATTATTTTTTTCGCCGACTTTTTACCTGAATTTTTACCCATTTTTTTCTCCTATTTTCCCCCATTTTCGTTTAAGTAATTTATTCTTATTTCCGCCCATTTTCGTCGATTTTTACCCATATTTTTCCCTACTTTTTCCCCTATTTTCCCCCATTTTTGCTTTAGTAATTTATTTTTTATTTTCATTTCAGCCATCTGGTGGTGAAGCTGAAGAGTTCAAGCCAAGGAGGCACCCAAGTGTAGGTTACAGCTTTTTGAAAACCCCCAGATATGCCATGGAACTGAACAGGGGTGATGTTTCTTCCAATCTTGGGGCAAGTCTTGCTAATGCCTTCCTCCTGGACTTACAAGCTATGGACCTGCTTAAGCCTGGCCTTGATGTGAAACAGATAATAGTTGATAAATCGAAAATGGACAGGGAAAAAGCTAGAATGAAAGTGAAAAGTGATGAAAAGCACAAAGAGGGTCTGGAAAAGTTAGTCTGTATTGGGGTTGATGGGAAAGTTGACAAGGACACTTTGCTGTACAGAGAAGTTAAGGATGAAAATGGGGAGACTAAGCTGAAGAAAGGAAAGGGACAAGAGCACCATTTGACTTTCACAAAGGAGCCGGGAACTGAAAGTGGAACATATCTTACTCACAGAGTCATCCCAATTAAAGGTGCGACTGGAGTTGTTCTTGATGAAGAAGTTGCTAGTGTCTTGCAGGAGTTTAACCGTGTTCATACCCTGAAAGTTGTCCTCCTTGACAACACAAATACAAACACTGGCTGGGAGGGAGGCCTTGTAACAGCTCTGGAAAATAAAATTGAGCGGAAATTGCACACCATTGGCTGTTCACTGCATCAGAATGAGCTTCCTTTCAGAGCTGTTTTCAAGCATCTTGATGGCAGTACCAAAAGTCCCACTGCTTTCACTTGTCCGCTGGGAAAACTCTGAAATTGACTACCAAGATCTGCCACAAGTGGAATTCACCAAACTCAGTGGCCCCCTGGATGACATGGAATTTGCTGAGAAGACACTGAATTATCTCAGTAGCGACCAGAGGCTTCTTTTGGAGTATGTGCTTGGAATTTCCAGGGGCAAAGTCAACCCAAGATTTGCTGCCTGGAAAATTGGACCATTAAACCATGCAAGATGGTTGACTTTGGCAATTAGATTGATGTGTCTGTGGACCAGAGGTGCTTACCCTCCAGAACTACAGGATAAGCTTTACCAGGCCATCAAGTTCATTGTGGAAGTGTATGCAGTCAGTTGGTTTGAGATCAAAAGGGACAGCAAGTTCCACAATCAGCAGCTGTACATCTTCAACATGATCCAGAGGATCAAGCAGCAGTCTGAAGAAATCCAGGGTGTTGCTTTCAAGAACCTGAAATACAATGCTTTTGCCTTGCTGCCCGAGAATGTGCTGTACTCCATGATGAAGTCTGATGACTTGGAAGTGAGAAGCTGCTCAAGAAAATTCTGTCCATCAGGTAAGCATTTATTAATTTAAAAAAATGTGAAAAAAAAATTTGATTATGGGGATTTATTTAATAAAAAAAGGCCCGAGTTCTATAAATCCCCATAATCGAATTATTTTTCACATTTTCTTATCCCAATTCCCCCCTTCCCCTCTGATAATGGAAATAATCTTACCTTCTTTCTGAAAAAAAATTAGATTATGGGGATCTATAGAACTTGGGTTTTTTTTTTAATTTAAGTTTAATTTAAATCAGCAATTCTGAGACTAATAGGGATTAAATCTTAAACTGGAATAAAAAATAAATTATTATTCTTTCAGAAGTGGGAAGCCAGCCAAGAAGAGGCTGAAGATCACAGCCATCAACATTGAAGCTACCCACTGGTCAGAACTAATCAACCTTTCTCAAAGTGGCATCTGTGAACCTGCTCTCACAGAAGACTTTTCTGACCAGGAGCTTCAAGAAGTATTGCTGAATGGCACCAAGCTGGAGCTGCCTGATCTTCCTTCACATTCTCAGAGTGTTGAAAGGGCCGTGAAGCTGACATCTGAAGCTTCCCATACTGTTTATGGACTCGAATCAAGGCACAAACACATTCTGGCCAAAGCCCTAAGCCTCCAGATGAGGCCTTCCTTTGCTTCTAAGGGCTCTTACAGTGAAAATTATGATGATTTTGGGATCTAAATGTCTCTTTGACTCTGTACATGTGTTTTTTTACTTTTTTTCAATAAAATTGTGACTTTTTTCAGGATTTTTTTTATGAAAATAGCGTTTTTTCGGCCGAAAATTGTGAAAATGCGATACGATTTTTTGACGATTTTTGAAACGGTTTCCTCAAAAAACGGTTAAAGCTAGGGATCTGAAATTTTTTGTCAGTTATCATATTAAGCCCTGACTATCTCGACTAGTCCAAAGTCGATATCTAAAAAAATGCGGAAAATCAACCTACCTTAACGTGCACTCCTCACAATAGAATACGATGGAGCTTCCTTTGAGCAGCATTCTCAATGCCGTATACGATGTGTCCGTGACGAAGTCATTGCGTGTGTTCAGGCGTAAAACCGGTGCCGTTAACTATGTACTGGAAACGACTTGTAGACAAACAAACTCTGGTAAACGGAATGTTATTTATTTAAGTGTTGAGGAGATGAATAGAGTCTTCGTGATAGTTGAGAAGTGGAGCGAGGATCGTTATAAAATACCTGCAGGTGTAGGTACAAGAAGAGAGCAGATTAGTGATACCCCCTCACATGCCATTGTTTGTACGTTGTGTATAAATCGCGACCAGCCATGCATTGATACAAGAATGATGTGGAAGAATGCGTCTGATAATAACGTTCTTGTCCCCACGCGAAACCGTTTCATCCTCGACAGAATGTTTGAAATCGTCGGTTTCCGTAAGCTAAAGCCTATATTAGACGCACGTGTTGCCGATATGCTTTATTTTGATACGGTTCTTGAATACGCATACACCGCTCTGCTCGACGGGTTTACCGAGTGTAGGACTGAACAAGGCAAGAATGGTCTGGAACTGGATGCTTATTTAAAAAGTATAGACTCTTTGAAATATCATGAACTTTGGTACAAAGAACTTGAGCGGTACAGGGCTGAGCTCACCTACACTGTTCACCGTGAAGAATTGTTTCTTTATATAATGAGCAACTGTCGTTACGACTTAGAACATTATTTCAACTGCCACTATGCGTTGTGAAGAAGAGTTCACAGTTGAAAAGCTTGGATTGGAAAGAATAAACCCTCGATTAGAAAGTAGTGTTTATAAAATTGAATTTAATAATGATGTTGTGGCTAACGATGACCTCTTTGTGCGTGCTTTTGAGTTTATTCTGTCCGTGTTTAAAGAGTTATAATTTTCCAACCAATTGTAAAGTAGCCACAAAAATAGTACTGAACGAATTGAAGGCTCTTTACATTGAATCTAAGCATCCGCTCACTTTGAGTGGTGAAATAATGTTAAATAATATTTATTGCATGGTACAAAGCAACAATGATGTAACTGTAGATTCGATCACGTGCAAGTTTAGTATTTTAGTTAAGCGCAGTAGAACAATGTGACTATAGATTTCTCCTGTACTATTATTATTTTAATGTTTATATATTAATTTTTGAATGTATATTTATTTTCTATATATTTGTTAAAATTTTATTATTTAACAGAAATGTGTACAGGGTGGGCCGTAAGTTTCCATACATAGGAAAATTTAAATACGTGCGTCGGTATTTGGATCAGCAGTTTCCGGATGCTTGGATTGGTCGGCGTGGTCCTGTGGAGTGGCCTCCCAGATCCCCAGATCTCACCCCCCTTGATTTCTATCTTTGGGGGCACTTGAAGGCCATGGTGTATCAGGAAAAGATACGAGACATAAATCATCTAAAGGAACGTATCACCAACGCCATTACAAGCATAACGTCAACTGTGCTAATGCGTGTTCATCAACAGTGGGGAACACGTATTGAAATGTGTTTTCAAAACAATGGCAACCATGTAGAGCATATTATATAAATAAAAATGGTTGTCCATAAAAAAATGTTTATTTTTCCTATGTATGGAAACTTACGGCCCACCCTGTATATAGATTTCTCCTGTACTAATATTATTATTTAAGAATAAACGATATATATATATATATATATATATATATACAATGTGTGTATTTTTGCTGTATATTATTTTTGAATGTATATTTCCTATATATTTCACGAAATTATTTCCCTTAACTCCTCTAAATAAACAGAATGATGTAGTTGTGTTTTATTATCCAATAAATGCTTTCCTGAGGGTCTATATAAACTATATTAAGGAATAGCTGGGTGATGGGAATATACATAAACAATGCACCTTCAATATATATATATATATATATATATATATATATATATATATATATATATAATACACTATACCAAATGGCTGGTTACGCCTTCTAAACCGACTGACGGATTTCTAAGCCAACTGCCAAGAATATCTCCATTAATTAAGTAAATAGCGCAATTTGGCAACTCAAAAGTTATCAATATATATATATATATATATGCACCTCCTATTTAAGCATTCTAAGCCAGATTAAACCTAAGCCAACTGGCGGATTTCGAGTTCTAAGCGACATGATGCTACCCTGAGCTCTCATTATGCGTCTGACGACCCAGGCGAAAACATGCTCATGCGCTCTCTCTCTCTCTCTCTCTCTCTCTCTCTCCTAAGCTAGGGAAACCCTTTTGGGGGGAGGTCAACCTCCACTCCTCCTGTTTGGGTGGGATTTCCCCAGCTTGTGGCAGCTGGGAGGATTCCCCCCTTTTTTTTGCACCAGGAGAGGAGGGGGTGGCGCTTTGCAAGAAGGGGGAAGGAGGTTGGCACTCAACTTATCAACATTGCAATTGCTCTGCACTCGTCTTGCTTGCGGCCATACTACTTTTTCGGACTGCAAGAGTAATTTCATGAACCATATTTATGCGTTGCACAGTTCTTGTGGATCGTCGCCTACCATTATTACCCGCATGTTGATTGCTTACATTTGCTTTTGTTTGAAATTTTCTAACAATTCGTGATCTTGTCTTTTTTCAGGTGAATCTTTGCACCCATATTCTCAACAAGAGTTCCTTTGCACCTGCGTCACATGAAACGACTCAACGATCTTGATTTTCCGTTGCAGCCTGCAAACGCGAGATCACTATTCGAGGGTTGAGTCATATTATCCTTTTCTTTTGTTTCCGCCTGAATTGTTCATTCAGGCGGTCAAACTTGTCACTCCAACTTAGATTGTTCCATATAGTTATATATGAATATAGGTAGGCCTATATGCGAAATAAAAACCCAAAACTGTTACCTTTCTGAAGAAGAAACACCAATAATAAAATGCATCCATTATAAAATAACGAGCAAAAGAACAGCGACTTTTTTGAGGGCACACTATATACCAATTTTATGCAGGAAGGAGGGGTCAAAGGCAAATGCCCACTAAAGCGCCCCTGCCATAAAAGAAAAAAGAGCCAAAATCAAGGTCCGGGGTTTTCGAGATGCCTAGAAACTCTGCGTTTGAGAGATGGGAGGTCATAGACAGGAGGAAAGAGGGATTGAGGAAGATTGTTCCAGAGTTGAGCGGTTGAATAGACAAAAGACTGAAAATACCGATTAACCCTTGCATTAGATTGTTGGATAAAAAAGGAATGATAAACTGTAGAAAGTCTGGTACTGCGTGCTCTCCTTAAAGGAGGAAGAATGCAATTAGAGGTCAGTGGAGCAATGTCCGTTATAATAGCGATAGTAAAGAGAGAGTGAGGCAACATTACGGCGAAGAGAGAGAGAGAGATTGAAGACAGTCAGTGAGAGGCGGGGAATTGATGAGACGAAAAGCCTTTGATTCCACCCGGTCAAGTACGACTGTGTGGGTTGAACCACCCCACACATGAGAAGCATGCTCCACACAGGGGCGAACAAGACCCCTGTACAGAGACAGCAACTGAGTGGAGGTGAAGAAACTGAGGAGGCGGTACAGCACACCTAACTTCTTAGAAGCTGTTTTAGAAAGAGGGTATATGTGATCTTTCCAGAAAAGATCACGAAAAAAGGAAACGCCAAGAATGTTAAGAGAAGAGGAAGCACTGAGTTGTGTGTTGTTGAAGGTAACGGGATAGTCGTGTGGAAGATTGTGACGAGTAGACAGATGGAGGAACCGAGTTTTTGAGGCATTAAAAGCCACAAGGTTTTCTCTGCCCTCATCAGAGATAGCAGAAGGATCAGAGGTCAGGTACTCCATAGCCGTACTATGCGAGTCATGGAGTGACTATTGAGAGGGACCCTTTGGGAAGCGGGTGGAGAAGTAAAGCGTGGAATTATCGGCATAGGAGTGAATAGGACAGGACGTGCGAAATAAAAGATCATTAATAAATAAAAGGAAAAGAGTGGGTGACAGGATAGAACCCTGAGGAATACCACTATCAATAGCTTTAGGGGAAGAACAGTGGCCATCTACAACTGCAGCTATATATCGGCCACAAAGGAAATTAGAGATATGTCTAGCGCAATAGCAAAAGTTTCATTGAAAACCCGAAAGAAGGATGACCAAGAGTCAAAGAGATATGCAAGAAGATTGCCAGTAGAGCGTCCCTTGTGGAGTCCGTACTGACGATCTGAAAGATTGAGAAGAAAGGTGTTTAAGGATCTTCCTATTAAGGATAGATTAAAAAACTTTGGAAAGGCAAGTGTAAAGGTTTCCTTTGATAGGTGCAGGTTGAAGAGACAAGCTTAAGCAAATGTGTGTGTATATATATATATATATAAAGTTATAAAAGAAAATTAAATAACTGAAGATTAAGACAAGTGGATTTTCCGAAGTGTAAGGGGTATGCTCCGATAGATTCACCGACGTTCCGTGTAACGTGTCGGCTTGTGCGTTGAATAATAGTTGCCCAAGGACTTGATCCAAGTAACCCTTTGGAGCACAGTAAAACTTATGTAGAAGATGCTTATATTATGAACATATGAAACACTTTATGCAAAATTATGAGTTAATTCACGTTAGAAAAATCAACACAAAAATCAAAACATGACAACTAGGAAAGTACCAAAAAAAAATACAAAATTATAAACTTGTAAAATATCGGCTTACCCTTTGAAGACCTCTGGAAGAATAGTTGGTCAGTTTGGCGTGTGGTTGATGATTACAGTTTCGTCTTCATAATTATATGGTTAACTGACCAACCACAGCCAAATGGCCACGCCCACTAACCAAGAGAGGCTACATGGGTCAATGAGATCTTTCCACAGACACTCAATTACTTACAGCAAGAAACCAAAGGAATTGGACGATAGTTGGAGGGTTGAGAGCGTCACCCTTATTTGGGACAGGTTGAATGAAAGCGAACTTCCAGCAGGAAGGAAAAGTACCAGATGAGAGACAAAGACAAAAGAGTTTGCCTATGCAGGGTGTCAGCACAGCAGCACAGTTCTTAAGAACAACAGGAGGAACACCATCAGGACCATACGCCTTCCTAGAGTTGAGCCCAGATAGGGCAGAAAAAAAAACATCTTTAGAAGTGATTTAATTTCAGACATAATAAAGTCAGAGTGGGGAGGAGATGGAGGAACAGCATCGGAATCGTCCAAGGTTGAATTGTAAGCGAAAGTTTTAGTGAAGAGTTCAGCTTTGTCAGGAGAAGAGACGGCAACTGTGCCGTCGGAATTGAAAAAAAGAAGGAAAGAAGAGGAAGTAAAGTTGTTGAAGAGGTTCTTGGCTAGATGCCAGAAAGAGTGAGATGAATTAGAATTGGATAGATTTTCACATTTTTGTCTGATGAAGAAATTTTTGGCGAGTCGAAGAACAGATTTTGCACGATTCTGGGCAGAAATATAAGCTGAGTGAGAGTCAGGAGTTGGATGGCGACGGTACCTTCTGAAGGCCTCCTCTCTTTTGCGGATAGCATTAGAACAAGTAAAGTTAAACCAAAGTATTTTTGCATTAATAGTAGGAATAGAATATGGAATGTACGCCTCCATGCCGAGAGAATCGCCTCTGTGATGCGCTCAGCACACCAGAAGGGCCCCGGCCATGGAAGCAGTAATCATTCCATGGGAAATCACAGAAGTACTGCCTAAGGGCCTCCCAATCAGCGGCGCCGAAGTGCCAAAGGCGCCTCCTCTTGGGAGGATCCATAGGCCGAATTAGAACGATAGGACAGGAAACAGATATAAGAGTGTGATCGGAGCAGCCCAACGGAGAGAAAAGTTTCGCAGCGTAAGAAGAAGGATGAGAGGTAAGAAATAAATCCAGAATGTTGGGCCTCTCTCCAAGGCGATCGGGGATGCGAGTAGGGTGCTGTACAATCTGCTCTAGGTCATTTAGGATAGAAAAGTTGTAAGCTAGTTCACCAGGGATGTCAGTGAAATGGGAGGAAAGCCAAAGGTGGGGTGGTGAACATTGAAATCTCCTAGAAAGGAGATTTCAGCAAAGGGAGAGTGGGAGGAATGTATTCCACATTGTAAGTGAGGTGGTCAAAGAATTTTGGATAGTTAGTAGAATTAGGAAAAGGTAAACAGCGCAGATGTATTTAGTTTGAAACTGGCATGTAAGCCGTAGCCAGAGGGTATAGAATTTGGAAGATTCGAGTTTGGGAATACGAGAACAAGTTAGGTCATTTTTGTACATATACGCAACATCCACCTTTGGAGTGAAATTGAGTATAAAGTAAGAGGGTACACAAAAGGGGTTGCTGTCAATCGTCCCAAACATCTGAGTTTCAATGAGGAAAAGAAGATGAGGTTTAGAGGAGGAGAGGTGGTGTTCAAAAAATTTGAGGAAAGGCCACGAATGTTGCAAGAATTTAAGAAAAGTGAATCAGACAGAGGTCTAGAACATCTCCAATGGGCGGTAGCAGATCCAGCCCCGTTGCCCGGGTCTGAGTTCCCGGTATCGGTAGCAGGGCAGCCAGAAGTGGGGACATTTATGGTCCCTTCCCAGGGGACGCCGAGGCTCTTGAGGTCGATGTCACTTTTGTTGTTTTTTAATTTTGAAAATATTGTGAGGAATATTTGAAAATATAGTGAGGAATAGTGAGAGAAGTGTGTGTTTGAGAGCATGCTGGGCTGCTCACAGGGTAGGTGTAACGCGGAAAAAGATCAGCTAAGGAAGACAGTGACAGGAGAAACGGGAGTTCCAGTACTCAATGTCTCCTAACTAACGTCCTACCCGCAGAGGCGGATTAAAACACCTCGGGCCCCGGGGCAATGAAGAATATGGGGGCCCTTTTCTATAGCTTTTTATTAACAATACATGTACATGTAAAGTACATAGTACATTTACACGAGTTATATGTACGGTGCTCAGGCTAATTGAGAAACAAACTTAAAAGAACCTTAACATAGTGTATTTTGCCGTTTGCCAAAACCAAACAGTATTAATTAAACAAACTTTACTTTCGGGACTATAAAACATAAACTAAAACAGGGAATTTGTCAGTGTGTATACTCTGTCATATTTAATCAAAGAAGTTTGTGAAATCTCGAATTATATCATCGAAACTCAGTTCATTGGGGGGGCCCCTCAAGCATGGGAGCCTGAGGCTTCAGCCTCAATAGCCTTAGTGATAATCCACCACTGCCTACCCGGAGTACTTCCCTGGTCGATCGGTGTCCACAATCTCCGCCTTATTTGAAAAATAAAACTTATTATTTTCCTTATAATGGAAAATAAAACTTATTAATTTTTTTAACCGAACGTAATCGTGACACTGGAGCAAAATTTCAAGCATATTAATGGATTTATTCAACAAAACTTTCTTCTTAAATCAAAAGTCATATCTAAAACGAAATACAACAACGAACGGATCACCCTAGCACTCATTACAATTATTAAACGCAAACATACTACCTTTAAATTATGGAAAACTGATATTATTACCGAACAGACATACAAAAATCACCGAACAGATTAATGAAGTCATTAAAATAGCAAGTGCAGATCACTATTTGTTCAATCTCAAAAGTCTATGCGGGGCCACCGTTAGGCATCTGCGAGCCTTGCGGTTGCAGAAGGTCCCCACATCAGTGGGCCTCCCACATTTCTTATAATTAAGTCTTGTTTCATGTACTTGTAAGCTTTACGATTTATCCTTATTTATTTATTTCATTTTACTGACCCTTTATTTCTGATTGTTAATGTTTAGTTGGGGGCCTCCCACTTCAGATTTGCGGAGGGCCTCCCCAAAGGCAAACGGAAGCTCTGAGTCTATAGAACACTCTGAAGAATTTAATTAACACAGAAAAGGTGAAAACAAATCCCTCGTACTTCCTCATACAAAGCCAAAATTTTTACAGTGATCTCGAAGACAAAGCCAATTTATTAAACAACTTCTTTGTAAATATCGGCTTCAATGCTACAACCCGGATTCCAAATACTGACACTCATACCGACAATATATGCTATAACCCTTATTTTTCTTTGATCTAATCCCATCGAACTTTTTAGCAATTAAAATAAATCTGAAAAATAAAGATTCTAACTAACATCAGTGCGATCTCATTAAAAATATACAAATTAGTATCGGATGAAATTGCAATACCACTCACTAAGCTAACAAATAAATCAGTAACACTAGGTATATTCTCTGACAGTCTAAAAGAAGCCAGAGTATGGCCCTGTATTTAAGTGAGGAAACCCAAACACTCCATATAATTAATTATCGCGCCATTCCCGTATTGTCAAATTTAAGTGAAGAATTTGAAAAAAATCGTATACAATAAACCAGGGGTGGCCAAAACGTCGATCGCGATCTACCAGTAGATCGCAGAATGACCAGTAGCTTAGCCTAGCAACAGAGACCTTACATTTCACAATACTAACGAGCACACGATCCGACCGCTACTACCAAAAATTAGCGTTCTTTATGTTATTACCTCCATTATCGGTAGCAACATTATTTGTTTTATCTTTGTGTTTACCAGTCACTTAACAAAAAATAACAAAGTTTAACTTTAATAATTCTGAGAGATATTTAATTAATGTCACAGAAAATGATACCGCTAACTTTAATTTCCGCCAAAATTTCATAACGCGGTAAGCTGAGTTGTTATGAACATGTGTCACTTAAGTGACGGGACAGTCACTTGGAATAATCGGTGGTGAAGGTCACTCTCCAGTCCAATTGAATTAACACCGATAAAATGAGTGCTGGACCGAGTGCCAAGAAACAAAAACTTACAACTTTCACAATGAGTGGGAGACGGCATATTTTTTTACGATAAATTCCAAATGTGTGTGTTTAATTTGCCATGCATGTGTCGCTTTCGTCAAAAAGGGGAATTTAGAGAGGCATTTTAAAACTATTCATAAGTGGTATGACAGTGATTTCCCAGCTGAAAGTGAAGTACGTAAGAGAAAAGTTAATGAACTTAAGTCTCAACTTAGTGCTCAGCAGTCTATCTTTACAGGGCCTAGCACAAAATCGAAAGCAGCAACGATTGGGTCATTTCGGGTGAGCCGTGTACTTGCGAAACACAAGAAACCTTTTCAGGATGGAGAAATATTCAAAGACGCATTTACAAAGGCAGCAGAGTCGTTGTTTCAGAATTTCAGTAATAAATCGGAAATATTGTCTGCTATTAACCAGTTTCAGCTATCCAGAAACACTGTGATGCGGCGTTGTGAAGTGATGGATGAGAATTTGGTGGAACAACTGAAGAAAGACATGAAAATAAAAACCCACTCTAATAGACAGAGTTTATTTCCACAACAGTTTCGATGCCTACTGGCATCCTCCTCGGGAGGATGCCAGTGGGCATCGAAACTGTTGTGGAAATAAACTCTGTCTATTAGAGTGGGTTTTTATTTTCATATTTTGACCTTCACTTAGAAAAAAGTGAAGTTTTTTTGCATCTATGAAGAAAGACATATATGACTGCTTGTTCCTTTCACTTCAGTTTGATGACTCGACAGATGTGATCGACACATCACAGTTATGCATTTTTATTAGAATCGTGTTTAAAGATGACTGCGAAAGAAGGACTTGACTTAGATCAACCTACCTTTGTGAGTCAACGTTCTCACACATGAATATCATCAAATCAAAATACCGAGCCACTCTGACAGATGATCACCTTGATGCTTGTTTGAGGGTAGCAATCAGCAGCTACAATCCGGATTACACACGGTTTGCTGATGCCATGCAGTGCAAATCATCACATCAGTAAAGTAAGCTCTTGCTATTCCAGTATACCTAATTTCTAATAAGTTTGGGGGTTAAAATGTAATGAAAAATGTGTGTGTGTGTGTGTGGTAATATATTTTTATATTCACTTCATTTTATTCTTAGTTATTCTCTCTCCATCTGTATATATATATATATATATATATATATATATATATATATAAAACTGGGCTGGTGGATCGTATAGGGAGAACTTTGGAAAAAGTAGATCCCATCTCAGTAAAGTCTGGCCACCCCTGCAATAAACTGACTAAATTCTTAATCAAATACGATATTTTAACTAAAGCACAATTTGGGTTTAGAAGTAGCCATACAATGGAAGATGCCATAAACATGCAATTAGAAAATGTATATCAGAACGAAAACAGCAAAAAACACATTGCCTTGGTCTTCTTCAACTTGTCAAAAACATCTGATATACTTTCGCATGAAATCTTATTGACTAAACTTCACATATACGGAATAAAAGGGAATATTTTCCATTGGTTCCAATCGTATCTGACAAATCGTCATCAATACATCTGATGAGAAGATAATTTATTCGATAAGGTGATGCTAACTAGTGGGGTCCTGCAAGGATCTAATCTTGGGGTCATTACTATTTCTAATTCACATCAACGATTTTCACCTCAAACATATTGAATTACGTACAATAATGCAGGTAATACGACATTTACTTCTTCCCATGATAATTTAGACCTGATAAATGAAACGAACAGGCAATTAGATCATGTGTATAAGTGGATGTGTGCTGACCTTGGCAAAGTAATCTTATATGAATATTACCACAAAACATAAATAGAAACGACCAAATAAAAATTAAGAATACTGTACTGTTCTTGCAAGGGTGGATGAGGCTAAAGTAATTGCCATTAATTTAGACGATAAACTAAATTTCGAAGCCACGTACAACATACCAAATGCCAAATATTTAAATTTCCATTCGTATTATTTAATTAAACTGAAAAAAAAGACTCTTCTCAAAACACACTCCTCACCCTGTATTATTCCTTCATGCACCTACGTTTATTATATTGCATTGCAGCATGAGGTAGCTCAAACTTGGTTTAATGAAAAATTATGTTAAGGCTATGGATCAAAATGGCAGTGGGTTTCTCTACTTGAAACAGAAATTTCCGAGGATCAGCGAGGTCAAAGTCAAAGAAGGGATATTTGTGGGCCCGCAAATTAGAGAAATCATGAGAGACCGCGTTTGATGAAACTTTAAATGAAGTCGAAAGAGCAGCTTGGAGAGCATTTAAAGCAGTGACCACAAATTTCCTCGAAAACTTCAAGGCCGAAAATTACGAGTCACTTGTTGAAGAACTTCTCAAGGCCTACAAAGTCATGGGGTGCAACATGTCGTTCAAAATTCATTTTCTTGACTCACAGCTCGACTTCTTCCCAACAAACTTAGGCGATGTTAGTGATGAGCATGGAGAACACTTTCATCAACAAATATCCACGATGGAGAAGCGATACCAGGGCAAGTGGAGCCCCAGCATGTTGGCTGATTACTGCTGGACATTGTCAAGGGATGGCCCAGAGGCGAAATACAAGCGTAAATCATCAGTAGCTACATTTTAGGTGAGTTCAATATGCATTTTCTACTTTGATATTGCTATTACGCCTATAAATTAGTCCAAATTTCATTTTCTATTCACTCAATATTGGTGGGTAATAGACAAATTTTGAGGTAATTTTTTAACTCAGCGGTAAAAAACCTATAAGATCCACCCATTTTTGTTCATGTGACAAAAAAAAAAGTTCTTTTTTGTCATCCAGTGATATAATTATATAAAACATCCTTTAGAAGTTATTCATAAAAATGTCTGCGAACTTTCTCAAATAATGATAACAGACAAAGTCACACTTCCGCAATGTTTAAAGAGTTAAATATTTTAAAACCAAATGACTTATACAAATTCAATGTTGCTATCAATATGCTCAAACATATATCACCCATTCAAAGAACACTCACCCCCATTCAAATATATCATCGTTATAACACTAGACTGACCAGAGATTTCACACTGAAAAATGTACGTTTTATCTACTTCCATGTACTTGGCGATGATGCTGCGAACTACTCGTACCCTGAATGAGTGTATGGATCCTGTGAGCAGAACGGTACTTTGGAAATAACACTGGAGCCTTTCTTCTACATTTGACTTAATCTATTAACATGTGTCGAAAACATTTTGATCAGTTGATCAACACACACACACACACACACATATATATATATATATATATATATATATATATATATATATATATATATATATATATATACACTGTATATGCGCCTCGGTGGTATAGTGGTTAGCGTCGCTGACGACGAATCCATCGAGACCCGGTGACGGCAGGCGACGCGCAGCAAAACCCAGCTGTTCATCATTCCACTCACTAAAGAAATTGGTTGCTAGATAAATGGGTACCCTGGGCTGCTGGTGGGTCATGGTTCCGATTGCACGTTAAACTGTAGGTCTAAGGTAGAGTGAAAAGCTTGACCTTCGTCAGAATGAATAATTCGTGCGGAAACAAATCCAAAGGTTAACCGAAGGTTATATTACTGTGAAAAAGTCTTCAGACACCTGGCACTTTATTCTGTGCAAATCGCGACATGGATTCAGCAAGGTAACTTTACCTATAATAAATAATTCTTCATTAAAATAAGACCCAATAAGACCCAAATTATGGATATCATTGAAAGAACGTTTCTATAAATAGGATATAATTATGCCTTAGAGTGTCTTGAACTTTCTCTCTGGATTTATGTTGTTAAATGTCTGCTGAAGTTCACAATTAGGTATTTCTTCCATAAATTCATTAATATTCTTTTGCAGAAATGTGAAAACAAACCTTCAAGTGTTTGTAAAAGTCAGTATTTTACTATATGGAATACTGGTTCCAATTTTCTTACCGATGAGATTTAGTAAGGCTATTTTTTACTTTCAGGTAAGAAATTTGGCTACAAAGCGAGCTATTTCACATGAAGTAAAGCATAATATAATAATACTATACAAAGAAGGCTGCAGTCAATGTGAAATAAAATAAGTGTTTTTAAGCAGGTGTTCAGAACCTAATCCAGAAGATAAAACTGGCACCACTGATTATATGAGCTAAAGCTATAAACAGTGGTATTCCTCAGAGTTCTGTCCTGTCACCCACTCTTTTCCTTTTATTTATTACTGATCTTTTAATTCGCAGTTCCTGTTCTATCCACTCCTATGCCTATGATTCCACTCTTTACTTCTCCACCCGCTTTCCAAAGCGTCCCTCTCAACAATCACTCACTGATTCGCGTAGTACGGCTATGGGGCACCTGACCTCTGATCTTTCTGCCATCTTTAACTGGGGTAGAGAAAACCTTGTGCCTTTCAATGCCTCAAAAACTCAGTTCCTCACATCTGTCTACTCGTCACAATCTTCCACACGACTATCCCCATATCTTCAACAATACACAACTCAATCCTTCCTCTTCTCTTAATATTCTTGGTGTTTCCTTTTCTCGTGATCTTTCCTGGAAAGATTACAGATACTCTCTTTCCAAAACAGCTTCCAAGAGGTTAGGTGTGCTGTACCGGCTTCGCGGTTTCTTCACCTCCACTCAGTTGCTCTCTGTAGAGGGGTCTTGTCCACCCCTGCATCGAGTATGCTTCTCATGTGTGGGGTGTATCAACCCACACAGCTCTATTTGACCAGATGGAATCAATTACTGGTCAACAAAGTTTTTGTCACAGAGATATTTTTACTTGAACTATGTGTAATTTTTTACGTTGATTACGAAAATGAAAACAGAATTTTTCTATCACCCGCAGTTTTAGAGTGACACACGAATTTACATTATTTAGGATTTGAGTGAGAATAGGAAGGGGGCGGGGTCTGCCTCTTCCTCTTCCTCTGCTTATAAGTTGCTACGCGTCACTGTTGATTTTCATTTGTCAGTTACTCATTTGATTTCACTCAGTGAACATCGTGCATTTTATTCGTGATTTTCCTTAATCATTTTTTGTCTCAGTGCGTTCGTATTGTTTCATGACAGAATGCCACGCAAGTGTGTCAACCATCCACACTGTTTCTGTTATGTGTGCAGAGAGTTAACACTTAAATTTCAAAGGCGAAATTTCACCCCTCTCGTCAAAAAAGCATACAAACTTTATTTTGGTTGCAAGGTAGGGGATCAGAACAAGACGTGGGCGCCTCATATATGCTGTATTACGTGTTTAAGACTTCTGACAGGCTGGCTAAATGGGTCTCGTCAAATGCTGTTTGCTGTTCCGATGATATGGAGAGAGCCGAAAGACCATTTAACGAATTGTTAGTTCTGCTTAACAAATATACTAGGCATTACTGCGAAATCTAAACATATGGTACAATACTCAAATTTACCATCAGTCATAAGGCCTGTTTTACATAATAAACATTTGCCAGTACCAAGGCCACCGGAAACGTGGTTTAGATGATGAAAATGAAATTGATGTACAATGGTAATGACGAAGCTCAACATGGTTTACTGACGGACGATGTTGATCCAATGTTTGAACCATCTTGTTCATCGACAGAGCCTCACTTAATATCTCAAGCAGACCTGAGCGAGCTTGTCTGTGATCTGAAATTGTCAAAAGATCAATCCGAAAACCCTTGGCCAACATGATCCAAACGAATGGCGCCTATTTATTGATTCCTCGAAGCTGAGTTTAAAAACTGTATTACTCCATAATGGAAATAAATACCCTTCAGTTCCATTAGCACATGCCGTACATATGAAGGAATCATACGACAATATGCACCTGCTTGTGAAAATATCCAATATGATAAATACTCTTGGCATATCTGTGGAGACTTGAAAGTGATTGCACTTCTTCTTGGTTTACAACTGGGTTATACGAAATTCTGTTGTTTCCTCTGTGAATGGGACAGCAGAGCACGGGAAAGCCATTGCTCAAAGAAACAATGGCCACTTCGACAAGCGTTGATTCCAGGGCATAAAAATCTCACCAGTTCACCTCTTCTTAATCCAAAAAAGTTATTTGCCACCACTACATATTAAACTTGGTTTAATGGAAAATTATGTTAAGGCTATGGATCAAAATGTCAGGGTGGGGGGTGGGGTCTCTACTTGAAACAGAAATTTCCGAGGATCAGCGAGGTCAAAATCAAAGAAGGGATATTTGTGGTCCCGCAAATTAGAGAAATCATGAGAGACAGCGCGTTTGATGAAACTCTAAGTGAAGTTGAAGGAGCAGCTTGGAGAGCATTTAAAGTAGTGAACACAAATTTCCTCGGAAACTTCAAGGCCGAAAATTAAGAGTCACTTGTTGAAGAACTTCTCAAGGCCTACAAAGACGTGGGGTGCAACATGTTGAAAATTCATTTTCTTGACTCACATCTCGACTTCTTCCCAACAAACTTAGGCGATGTTAGTGATGAGCATGGGGAACGCTTTCATCAACAAATATCCACGATGGAGAAGCGATACCAGGGCAAGTGGAGCCCCAGCATGTTGGATGACTACAGCTGAACATTGTCAAGGGATGGCCCAGAGACGAAATACAAGCGTAAATCATCAGTAGCCACATTTTAGGTGAATTCAATATGCATTTTCTACTTTGATATTGCTATTACGCCTATAAATTAGTCCAAATTTCATTTTCAATTCACTCAATATTGGTGGGTGATAGAAAAATTTTGAGGCCATTTTTGAACTCAGCGGTAAAAAACCTATAAGATCCATCCATTTTTGTTCATGTGACAAATAAAAAGTTCGATTTTGTCGACCAGTGAATTATCAAAGGCTTTTCGTCTCATCAGTTCCCCGCCTCTTCCTGACTGTCTTCAATCTCTCTCTCTCTTCGCCGCAATGTTGCCTCACTCTCTCTTTACTATCGCTATTATAACGGGCACTGCTCTTCTGAACTCTTTAACTGAATGCCTCCTCCTGTAAGGAGAGCATGCAGCAGCACCAGACTGTCTACACATTTTCATTCTTTTTCTGTCCAAATCTCTAACGCAAAGGTTAATCGGTATGTCGTCTTTCATCTACTCAACTGTCAACTCTGGAACAATCTTCCTCAATCCCTCTTTCCTCCTGTCTATGACCTCCAGTTTTTCAAACGCAGAGTTTCCAGGCATCTCGAAAACCCTGGACCTTGATTTTAGCTCTCTTCTTCTATGGGGAGGAGGAGGTCACTTTTCGCCCTTGTTTGCCCTTGGCCCCCTCCTTTCTACCTAAATATATATATATATATATATATACAGGGTGTCAGTTAGCATGATTGTGAAGAGCAATGGAGCTAATACTGTTCCTTGTGGTACTAAGCTGAGGACCTCTGGTTCTGATGAAGATGCTCTTTGCACTGTAACGATTTGCCGCCGCTTCCTAAGGAAATTATATATATATACACGTAATGACGTAATGATCTTGATGACGTCATTTAATTTTTTAAAATTAATTATTTAATTTATTAACACCCAGGTGCACAACCTCGGCACCTAATCAATATGTGTGGGAAATTTCATGTTTGTAACTGCTTCCATTTTGGAGTTATGACTGGAACAGACAGACAGACAGACAGACAGACACGCGTCCTTTTATTATTATATATATAATATATATATATATAATATATATATATATATATATATATATATAAGAATAAGATAGCAGTAGACAGAGCAAATAGAGTAACTGGGCAGATATTGAGAACTTTTAAACGAAGGGATAGGAATATAATGAGTCCTCTACTGAAAACACTGATCATACCCAAACTGGAATACTGTTCGGTCCTAACATACCCATATAAAAAAAAGACATTGGTGTTGCAATGGACATCTTCAAAAGAAGATTAGACGCCTGGCTCAGAACAACCCCCGATGAGCCGGGCGTACCTGGCTATGTGAGGTGGAGAGTACAAGAAACCAACTCACTACTTCACCAGGCCAACTCAAGAGGAGAGGCGACAAGCTTGACCTTCGTGAAATGAGGAATCATCGCGCGGAACATTTGAAAGGTTGAAGGGTGTATATATATCTCATCTTTTCATTTGTTTCGTTCTCTCGCTCTCATCTTGCGCGGAATATTCTCCTATACAAGCGTCGTTCTTTACGTTAATTATACTGCGTGTTTGCAGTTTAAATGTATATAATGTACGGCATGCGGGAGGTGCCCCCTTGGGGCATTGGTTTCTGCGCGTATGTAGAGGAATTACGGCATTTGATTGAGTGAGGCCCGTGGTGTAATGGTTATCATATCTGACCGGCAATCGGAAGATCCCGGGTTCGATTCCCGGGTGGTTACCTCATTTTTTCATTTGTTTCGTTCTCTCGCTCTCATCTTGCGCGGAATATTCTCCTATACAAGCGTCGTTCTTTACGTTAATTATACTGCGTGTTTGCAGTTTAAATGTATATAATGTACGGCATGCGGGAGTTGCCCCCTTGGGGCATTGGTTTCTGCGCGTATGTAGAGGAATTACGGCATCTGATTGAGTGAGGCCCGTGGTGTAATGGTTATCATATCTGACCGGCAATCGGAATATCCCGGGTTCGATTCCCGGGTGGTTACCTCATTTTTTCATTTGTTTCGTTCTCTCGCTCTCATCTTGCGCGGAATATTCTCCTATACAAGCGCCGTTCTTTACGTTAATTATACTGCGTGTTTGCAGTTTAAATATATATATATATATATATATATATATATATATATATATATATATATACATTTTAACTGCAAACACGCAGTATAATTAACGTAAAGAACGACGCTTGTATAGGAGAATATTCCGCGCAAGATGAGGAGGGAGAACGAAACAAATGAAAAAATGAGGTAACCACCCGGGAATCGAACCCGGGATCTTCCGATTACCGGTCAGATATGATAACCATTACACCATGGGCCTCACTCAGTCAAATGCCGTAATTCTCCTACATGCGGGACGGGAGGTGCCCCCTTGGGGCATTAGTTTCTGCGCGTATGTAGGAGAATTACGGCATTTGACTGAGTGAGGCCCATGGCGTAATGGTTATCATATCTGACCGGCAATCGGAAGATCCCGGGTTCGATTCCCGGGTGGTTACCTCATTTTTTCATTTGTTTCGTTCTCCCTCCTCATCTTGCGCGGAATATTCTCCTATACAAGCGTCGTTCTTTACGTTATATATATATATATATATATTTTTTTTTTCCCCATCAGATACTTACAGCATCTCATTGACAGTCAAGAAATAAGTGAAGTAAATGCCCACTTTGGGAGCTGAACATTTGGCTTCACGCAAATTGCGTGTATGACATGGAAAAAGGCATCGTATGTCGGAAGAACTTCTCGATTATATACGACTGAAGAATACGATGCATCTCACGAAGAGGACGTATGCGGAACACGGGAAAGGAAAACATACACGCATATATAAAACAAAAAGGATTTTAATACTGTGACCATTTCTGATCACTTCAGTAAAAATGAGACATTTCCTTTAAAAATTACACTTTTCCGAAATTATACTCTTTATTTATAATAAAAAACAACTGAATTATGTTACAATCTCTCTAAATAAGAAAAGAATACAGAAGACGTAAGGGCGATTATCGAGAAGAATCCGTTAATAAAGTAGAGGTGATTTATATCCATTTTGATGGACACCATTTTGATGGTTCTAGGACAGTTCATACCAGGACAACTTATACCCAGACAACTCATACCCGGACAACTCATACCCGGACAACTCATACCTAGGACAACTCATACCTAGGACAACTCATACCTAGGACCAGAAAAAAAAATGAAAAATTAATGAAAACATTTATTTTGTAAAATTAAAAATTAACTTTAAACATTTAGAATTCATGCAAGTTATTAATGAAAACATTTTGAAATGAAAACATTTATTTTTAAAATTAATGAAAACATTTATTTTGTAAAATTAAAAATTAAATTTAAGCATTTAAAATTCATGCAAGTTATATATATATATATATATATATATATATATATATATATATATATATATGCACAGTTAGGTTCATTGAATGCCCGGTTAGGTCAACTGAATACCCGGTTGGGTTCACTGAATGCCCAGTTAGATCAACTGTACGCCCTTGACGATTGGTTAGGTTTAGTCGTGATATTTTCGTTAAAACTAACGAAAATATCACGACTAAACCTAACCAATCATCAAGGGCGTACAGTTGACCTAACCGGGCATTCAAATTTTATCCTATGTAAATAATGGTTCTCTATTTATTATATGTTTGCAATAAATAATAAATTTCTTGTTATTGTTTTCTTATCTTATTTTGGTTAATTTGCAAAGTTTAAACTTTCGGGGTGGATATAGATGAAAAGATCAACATTGGGGTGGTAATTGATGAAGAGAGTATGAGTTGTCCTAGGTATGAGTTGTCCTAGGTGTGAGTTGTCCGGGTCTGAGTTGTCCGGGTATGTGTTGTCCTGGTATGAGCTGTCCTGGTATGAGCTGTCCGGTCACGCATTTTGATATAGACAGACCAGTGTAAGGGAAAATATACCTTAAACTAATTCCAGTTTGGTTAAAGTCCAGATTACTGTAGGTATTAGCACTTTTGATCCCTTTCATATTCTAGGTTATATTAAGTTAGGTTAAATTAAATTAAAAAACAATAGTGGGGTGTGTGAAGAGTCATGATCGGCAGAGTAATTTGTCCAACATACACGTTTCAAAGATTCAAAAGTTCACATGGAAAACGATGCTTGTATGAAGGGACTTCCTACAAGCATGGTCTCACGGAAGTCTTGATCAAGTGGCCTGCTTAAGAAATAATAATAATAATTGAGGTTATTTAACCTCCTTCGTAATGGCAAAGGCCATGTGGCCGGAGGGACCTACAGCTTTACGCGAGATTCGAGCCACGGGTCGCTACATCATCCATACGTAGAGGACTGTTACCCATCCAAATATTTAACAGACCCAGTGTCGCTTAACCTCGTTGATCTAATGAGAGGCGATGTTGAGACGTGGCCACGATGTAGCCCCCCACCCCTGCACATGAAAATGGTTCTATAAATCAGTATAATGACTATCTCCCTCGAAAGTGAATGAACTGAAAATTAATATTTTTGTATCCATGCATCCTTCAGTTAATTTATACGTCTTTTGTTATTAATCTCTAAGGCTGGCCGCACGCAGGATCGTCTTACGACTTACGACTGGAGTCGTGTGTGATTTTACATTGACAGAATGGGAGCCCCTCACACTGCAGCGACCGCGACGCGATTCCCCAGAATCCCAGAATCGCGTCGCGGTCGATATAGTGTGCGGAGTTCCCATTCTGTTAATGTAAAATCAAACGCAACTCGAGTCGTCACGACCTAAGTCGTCAGTCGTCAGTCGCAAGACGATCTTGTGTACGGCCGGCTGAAGTGATCAGCGTTTCTGATTTGCTCTTCCTATTATAACTTTTGGTTAGCTTCCACCCGAATTGTTCATTCTGACGAAGGTCAAGCTTTTCACTCCACCTTAGACCTACAGTTTAACGTGGAATCCGAACCACTCCCCATCAGCAGTGGGGATACTGTTATATCTCTAAAATTATTTAATTCATGTACTTACCGCACGATGAAAGCAAGCAGTAGGTCTCCCGTTTCCGGTTATGTAAACCCAATTTGTTTGGGAACAGAACTCACGATTTTGAAGTACTTTCATTAAATTTAACATCTGATAAAACACATACCTGGAATAAAAACATAAAGCCACTTAAACCAATGTTCATAAATATATGCAAAACTGTACTACAGTAGGCCTACATACAGTATACATATCACAAATATTTCTTATTTTCGGAACCATGTTTGTAAAGGCAAAATCTTTTGAAATAAAAAGACTTTATTAAGAATTCAGCTCTGACGCAGGACTTTTTTTTTTTCATAAATAGGTTTGCAAATGAATGGAATACACATCCACCTATGCAGAATCTTTTCCAGCACTACAATAACCAAGTTCGAAAATAGAACAGCGGAAAAAAAAAGTTTAGTTGAAAATGTTAATCAAAGGCAATAGTTTTGAATGTAAACACACACTTTTTTCCTTTAAAAAAAAAAGGTGAACGTAATTCTTGGCAAGAGAACGTTTCGAATAATCGCGAAAAAAGTTTTATAATAATATGTTATTCCAATTTCTGACTGTGGGGGGGTAAAGGGGGGAACAGTTCTTACGTTGACACCTCCATTTATATCCAGGAAACGGTCAATGCGCAACAGCACACTAAATTAGCGTCCATCATCATTGCCAACCATTACCAACCACGGGTTGCCAGGTGATCTCCATTTAGAAATATGAAGCAAAATCAGAATATCAAATTTAAATTATAAAATGAATTATCCTCTTCCGGAATTTGAACTACATTCCCGCAGCGAACTTATACTCTATCGTCAGGGACTTATCTCTGATTGTTTTGCACTTACAGAGATAAACTATTAGCAATGGGATCCTACACACATGACTATGATACCCTGATATTCATATACCACAAATCAGAAGGCAAAGCTTTAAAAAGAAAGGCGTACACTTTCATCAAGGAGGCTGTGGCCTTGGGCGAGTAGGTAAAGCAACATCTCTGCATCTGGAGAATTCTACCCCCTTCCAAACTAAAAAAAAATGGTCCAGAACGTCTGGAGTTTATCACAATGCACTTCTAGACTTCAGAAACATTCTCGTCATCAGCAGAAAGCTGTTCTGAGGAAAGCTTTCCAGGCACCTGCGTCAGTTTGAACCAACGATGCCTTTGAAAGACTTCGAAAGATTTTTTACCAAAGCTTGACCCTGAGGTCAACCTCCAGCTAATGTTCCTACGATACCATAAAAGACTTCATGATACAGTTAAATTTCGAATTCATTCTTCTGCATACACAGTACTGAAAGCGTCTCTCGGTTATAGGCCTACATACATTTCATTGCCTATTTCAAAGAAAATTTTCCTCCAATCATTCATTGGGGCTAACGTTCGCATACTTTAACTCAGTGAAGGAGGCCCACACTCGCCTTTAGACCATATATGATAATTCAGTGACTTTCCTGTTGTGAATAGGCTCCGTATTTCGTGCTTCTACTTCATTGTAATTTGATGAAGATAAACTCTTTTTATTGGTCTAGAACCGTAATAGTCCCGCTTTGCTGTTTCCACCTACAGTAAAACGCCGTTATAAGGACCCATCACTCAATATAAACATTTCTATTTTCTCATGTGTGTGTATACAAACTTTGTGTCATTTATCCAGCTAACAATTATTAGGGCATTATTGTTTTTCTTAATGTAATTTATTATCTGTTGTTGCAATTTGACATGATGTTCTCAAGTTGGCAATTAATTCATAGCTGGTCAAGCCGCTTGTAACTTGTCTTACAGTCAAAGTCTTTTTGTATAAGTAACGTATAGTAGTGTATTAATCACTGCGTCTCTTTCATTGTAATTAACATTAATTCAAATAACTCATCATTTTATCACTGCACATTCAGTTGAAGCCATTGAAATATTATTCACAGTAAACATTTATTTGCCTTGTTAATTAAAGTAAAAAAACAAGTCTATCTGTTTTCCTTGTTTTGATAGAAAGATCAATGGTAACCCAAAATAATAATTATTAATAATTACGCTAATTACAAATTAAGAGCCTACAAAAGTGGTGTCTATAACCTGGGGCTATACATTGTTACATGCAAAAGTTTGGCTATCCTACTGAATTCTTAAAAATATTTGAATTGTAATAGAATTATTTAAGGAAGTATAATTTCTCAGACGTAATATGTATAAATATATGCAACTATATATATATATATATATATATATATATATATATATATATATATATATACAGAGGGTGGCGCAAAAGTCGCGCATCATAGGAATTTTCAGTGTTGACTATAATATATATTTTTTTTTTTTTTAGGTAGAGGATGGCTGCGAAATTAACAATAGATCTACAGATCTACAGAAGCTAAGGCTAACAAAGACTCTAAGATCCACTCTAAGGTTAGCCCGAGGGAAAGGAAAGAGGAGGGGGTTAAAAGAGGAGAATAAAGGGTTAAGTAAGTAGCAAAACCTATCATTCGTGGGTTAACATTCATTCAGAAAAAGAGAAAGAAAGACTCCCCATCATCATCCGCCGGCCACTGCCGACAAGTCGGAAAAATAGTCGAAGAGAATAGGAAAGGGGTGAAAGATGAGAGGGTGAGCTTGGTTTTAATGTATGGAATTGTTGTACCTGGTATTCTATACATTAAAACCAAGCTCACCCTCTCGTCTATTGTTAATTTCGCAACCATCCCCTACCTAAAAGAAAAAAAAATATAATCAACACTGAAAATTCCTATGATGCGCGACTTTTGCGCCACCCTGTACATATATACACATATATATATATATAACAGGTGTCCCCCCCAAAATGTCCCTATTTCTAAATAAATGTTCTAAGCTAAAAAAAAAAAGAATCTAAACACAAACACAAAAGCAATAGGTACATAAAACATAAGTTTATTAACCTTAGTTAAAGAACATGTTCAGTGCAATCGCCAGTTTTTCTAACAATGTTCAACCTTCACAAATGTTTGACATAATTTTTGGAAATAGTTCAGATGAGATGTTGGTGATTACCTCATAGACTTTGGTCTTCAGGTCTTCAAGTGTCTTAGGCTCGGTAGAATAGATCCTGCTTTTATGTAACCCCACATAAAATAGTCAAGGGGTGTGAGGTCAGATGAGTATGGGAGCCATTCCACTGCCTCATGAAGGAAGATTAGTTACCCGGAATAATGCTTCCTCAAAAAGTTCCGAGTTTCACGAGCAGTGTGCGCGTTGAGGTGCTCCATCCTGCTGAAAACTAAAGATTTAGCTTTCCTTAACCTGTTAAGGGTAACTTTTTTTTTACTTTTATACCCACTGATAGACGATATAATTTGTCGATAACGTTTAAGAGGTTAAAGACTATAGCGTAGTAAGGCCTTCTATGGGCCATACAGAGGTATTGTCTCTATTGCTTTAAGTATGAAATGGTGAAAGAACTGTTTTAATATACAATATTTATTAGTTATTAAGTAATGAAAGATTAGAAATGTATTGATATGTGTATATAGGAATATGCGGAATGAAAAACCCATTCTGTTACCTTTCTGAAGAAGAAACCCCACTAATAAAATATACATTCATTATAAAATAACAGGCAAATAAAAATAGGCACATTTTTGGGGGACACCCCATCATATATATATATATATTATATATGATGGTGCAAAAGTCGCGCACCATACGAATTTTCAGTGTTGGTCATATATTTTTTCTTTTAGGTAGGGGATGGCTGCGAAACTAACAGTAGACGAGATATGATAATAAAAACCCACTCTAGTAGACAGAGTTTATTTCCACAACAGTTTCGATGCCCACTGGCACCCGAAGAGGATGCTAGTGGGCATCGAAACTGTTGTGGAAATAAACTCTGTCTATTAGAGTGGGTTTTTATTATCATATTTTGACCTTCACGTACAAAAGTGAAGTTTCTTGCATTTAATAGACGAGAGGATGAGCTTGGTTTTAATGTATGGAATACCAGGTACAACAAATCGATGAATCGCTACAGAATTTAAATTCTGTACCGATTCATCGATGATTTGTAGTACCTGGTATTCCATACATTAAACCAGGTAGTACAAATCCATACATCATACTGTACATTATACCAGGTACAGTACTACAAATCGACCAATCGCTACAGATTTTAAAATCTCTAGTGATTCATCGATTTGTAGTACCTGGTATTCATTACATTAAAACCAAGCTTACCCTCTCGTCTATTGTTAATTTTGCAGCCATCCCCTACCTAAAAGAAAAAAAAATAATATATCATAGTCAACACTGAAAATTCTTATGGTATACGACTTTTGCGCCACCCTGTGTATATATATATATATGTATATATATGTATATATACACAGAATTAAAGAACATGCGCATACAATGAAAATGAAGCTTAATTTCTCGTTGTTTTCCTTTTATGTTTTACAAATCCTTTTTGAAAAAGATCACTAAAAGGCGATGAAGAACGTTATAATCCTGATCGTTAAGAAACATTGGCGCAGAACTAAACGATAATTGCATCCAAACAGATGTAAAAGCAATGAGAGAGCTTTTAAATGAACCTTAAAAAACATAATGTGTCATTTGTAATGATTTTTATCCCTAGATTTATTTTCAAACTAATGCAGAAAGCAGTTGAGAGTCGTTAATCGTATTATCTATGTTGGAGTAAATTAAGAAAACATCATTCATCTTAACCACTAATAGTGAGATGTTTTGTACTCTCTCTCTCTCTCTCTCTCTCTCTCTCTCTCTCTCTCTCTCTCTCTCTCTCGTTTTTTTCACAAAAAACATACAGTAGATAAAAAAGATAAGTAGATTTAAGTTAAATTTACGTCAAAAACTGATTATACTGTATATACAGTATTATACAGGGTGTTTCAAAATTTTTTTTACCACATATGGCGCTAATACGACATTATTAAAAAACAAACAAACACACAAATATTTACATAAACAAAAAACAAACAAACTAAAAGTGGTAAGCAATGACATATTAGCGCCAAATAAATGGTAAAATTTTGTTGAAGCAACTTATATATATATATATATTCATGGGTGTCTGCAGGGGGCGAGCAAGCGGGGTACATTCCCGTACTCCTTGAAAATTTTACATCCCTTATTTTATTCCACTGTACTTTGCGGGAATGGCAAAACTTATTTTACATCTGGCACCTAACTAAGATCTAAATTGGTCTAAAAAATTTGGACTAACAAAGAGTTCTCTTTATGCAGGAAAGAGGGGCGAAGGGCGAATGCCCACAAAAGCACACACCCCGCCCATAGAGGAAACAGAGAGCCAAAATCAAGGCCGGGTGTTTTCGAGATGCCTAGACACTGCGTTTGAAAAATGGGAAGTCATCGACAGGAGGAAAGATGGATTGAGGAAGATTGTTCCAGAGTTGATCAGTTGAGTAGATGAGAGATTGAAAATACCGATTAACCTTTGCGTTAGAGAATTGGGCAGAAAAGGAATGAGAAAGCGTAGAAAGTCTGGTGCTGCATGCTCTCCTTAAAGGAGGAGGCATGCAGTTAGAGAATTCAGATGAGCAATGTCTGTTATAATAACGATAGTAAAGAGAGAATGAGACAACATTGCGGCGAAGAGAGAGAGAGAGAGAGAGAGAGAGAGAGAGATTGAAGACAGTCAGTAAGAGGCGGGGAATTGATGAGAGGAGAAGCCTTTGATTCTACCCGGTCAAGTACGGCCGTGTGGGTTGAGCCACCCCACACATGAGAAGGATACTCGATACAGTGGCGTACAAGACCCTTGTACAGAGATAGGAACTGAGTAGGGGTGAAGAAACCACCACCGATGCGGTACAGCACACCTAATCTCTGAGAAGCTGTTTTAGAAAGAGAGTATACGTGATCCTTCCAGGAAAGATCACGAGAAAAGGAAACACCAAGAATGTTAAGAGAAGAAGAAGGATTAAGTTGTGTTGTTGAAGGTAAGGGGATAGTCGTCTGGAAGATTGTAACGAGTAGACAGATGGAGGAACTGAGTTTTTGAGGCATTGGAAATCACAAGGTTTTCTCTACCCCAATCAGAGATAGCAGAAAGATCAGAGGTCAGGTGCCCCATAGCCGTCCTAACCGAATCATGGAGTGAATGTTAAGAGGGGCGCTTTGTGAGGCGGGTGGAGAAGTGAGGGACGCTTTGTGAGGCGGGTGGAGAAGTGAGGGACGCTTTGTGAGGCGGGTGGAGAAGTGAAGAGTGGAATTTGAGCCAACTGTATTTCTCAGGCTAATTAAAACTTATTAGTTTCTTACTGATGAGTTAATATGGAGTATACTGTATTATTATAAAGTATATTCAATATTCCTATATTTACCTACAGTTATTGTGTAAATATATTAACTTGAATCTTATATGTCGTGAATAATATTTCTTCTTCTTTTGTTGAGTTTGAACGACGGTTCAGGATCGACCTGCGGTCGACCCCTCTGCAGCATCCCGCCTCATTTGCGGGACTTAGTGAAGGAGGGAATTGCTCTCTCATCTCCTCCTGCCCTCGTAGCCAGTCACGCATGGCTGATCAGGGATTTTGCACAAGAATCTGTCCAGCTGGTTCTTGAAGTAATTCAGGTCGGTGTGCTGGAGATTCCTCACTTCTTTTGGAAGGACATTGAAAAGCTTTGGGCCCCGTATTCTGAGGGTATTTTCCATCCTCGTTTTCATGGCCCCTTGTCCCACCGTAGCTGGGACCGTACAAAATCTGCCTCTTCTCTCATTCCAGTTTGTTTCTATTTCATTTCTGAGGTTAGGGACAGAGCCCTCAAGTATTTTCCATATGCATATTATTGTGTACCGCTCGCGCCTTCTTTCAAGAGAGTAGAGTTCCAGGGATTGTGTAGTCGAGACCAGTAGTCTTCACCTTCCGTTTCCTCTATCTTAGACGTAAAAGTCCTTTGTATAGCTTCATTGCTCGCAATGTCTCTTTTTCTGTGTGGGCTTGTGAGTACTGAGCAATACTCAATTATTGGTAGGACTAGACTCTTCCATAATTTAAGCATGATGTTTGCTTTTCTGCTGCGGAAGCTCCTCCAGATGATTTCCACTATTTTTCTAGCCGTTGTGATTTTGATTTTATAGTGCTCTCTGAATTCTGCATCCGACGACATCATTACTCCAAGATCCCTGACTTGTGGATTTGGTGTTATCTGCTTGGCTTGCGGAGTTTTGTACCCTTTTTTCTGTAGCTCTTTGTTATTACCATATCTTAGAAGTTGGAATTTTTCTTCATTGAACTTCATATTGTTGTCTTCTGTCCACTGGAATAATGTTTCAATGTCGTTTTGTAATTTTCTTATGTCATCTTCGTTCAATATTTCCTTACATATCTTTGTGTCATCTGCGAAGCATGATACAATACTGTCCTTAATATCTGCATCAATATCTGCAATCCTTATTATGAACAGCAAGGGAGCTAATACTGTCCCTTGTGGGACAGAGCTCACGACTTCCGATTTAACTCCGTTTACCACCACTCTTTGCGTTCTTTGCATTAAGAAATTAAATATCGACCTTCCTAGCTTTCCAGTAATTCCCGTATCCTTAAGTTTGTGTGCTATGATTCCATGGTCACATTTATCGAAGGCTTTAGCAAAGTCAGTATATATTACATCAATGTTTTGTCCTCGACATAATGTTCCTAATATTTTCTCCTGGTGGTCTAGTAGCTGTGACAGGCATGATCTACCCGCCCTGAAGCCATGTTGATTTGGGTTGTATAAATCTTTTTCTTGTAGGTAGTAGGTAGTTTTGCCTCTAATTATGCGTTCAAAACACTTTATAAGGTGTGAGGTGAGAGCCACTGGCCGATAATTTTTGGGCATTGCTCTGTTACCACCTTTAAATAGGGAGGGGCAATGTTCGCGTTCTTTAAGGGGAGTGGAATTTGTCATGTGTCAAGTGATTTCATTATTTCATTATAATTTATTTTGATATTACATTAATTGAATATATACTCTTATAAATAAGTAAGTTTTGTTTCAATTTCCTTAGGTGCACCTTATCATAGTTTGGATTTATGCACATTCTGCATATTGTTTAATTTACACTGCTTTATTTGGATTGCAAAGCGTTGAACCTATACGCGCAATCAGTTACTGTACAGGGTGTTCACAATATCTTGTCACCCTAGTAAAATACTAATTATCATTTTTCTTTCAGACCCATTTGAAATGCGTGATAACAGCAACTATACGACTGAACAACGCAAACTGGCTAGTACCTGGGTCCATGAGCGACCGCGTAATGGCAAAACCATTGAAAATACTCGTGCAGACTTCCGGAACTGATTCAATCGTGGAGCTCTTAGTGTTTCAAAATTAGAAAATTTACCCGAAACCAGTGTAACCAACGCATCACAGCTTGCGCACTAGCTGCTGTGTGCATTCAGAATATCATTTATTTTTTGCCTTGTAATAATAAGCAAGTATGTTGCTATGCTAGAGCCAGTCACGGATACGATGTAGTCCGTGCGGTTAAATCTCTTGAAAGTGCAATCCCATGTTTAAGAGTTAGTAGGGATCGAACAGCACAAAGAAACAGATGCCACTTTTCAAAGAAATACTGAAGGGCTTCGAGAAACTTGCATATGAAGTAGATGTGGGGCTCAGACCACTTACAGTATAGACCAACTGCAAGGCATACCAACCTAAGCAGTCATCTCATGAATCTATTGAGTCAATCTTTTCTCTTTCTACTTTTTGCTTGAAGAATTCGGTTCCCTGACAAAAGGTTAAACTAGAACAAAATATGATTCCGATTTTTGACCAAAACAGTTTATGAATATTATACATTTAACAATTTCTTAGAGCAGTGGTTCTCAAACTGGGGTACGGCGTACCGCGAGGGAATCTTAGGGAGTACGTGAAAGGGTCCTGAAAATATAACCCTTTTAATCTTATATACGATTAACAAACGGCCTCAAGTCACACGGTCGTAAAGAAAGTAAAAATCTCTCTCGAAAATCCAGAAAATCCCGTGAAAGAATTCAAGGGGTACAGAAAAAGAAAAAGTTTGAGAACCGCTGTCTTAGAGGAACTCAACAACTGGTTTAACGTGTGTGTTTAGAGCAGTGGTTCTTAACCGGGGGGGCGCGCCCCCCTAGAAACAGGAATTTCTCTAATTGTATTTGTTATTCTCTTAACGAGAGCATGGGCTAATATTGAGAAGTTATTGAGAATGTTATTTTGATTGAAGGGGGGCGTGGAGGGAAGGACCAATTCCTAGAGGGGGCATGGTAGTAAAAAGGTTAAGAACCACTGGTTTAGAGGGACCGTCAGGGAGCACACGTATATGGTATGAACCAAATTGAAGTTGTAGATCATACACACTTGTTTCTGCAATGAAAACGGTCATTCTGACAGCTCTTGCGCTCTCAGAAACTACATGAACAGTCGAAAGGTCCTTCAGCACGGAACGTCGTGACCACGTTTCAACACCGTTTCCCATTAGATCAACGAGGTTAACGACGCTGGATCTGTTTAGTAGGTGGATGGGTAAAGCGTTAGGTCCCCTTCGTCACAAAGCCTTTGCTATTACGAAGGAAGTTACAACACCATACAATATATATATATATGTATATATACACATTCAACTGCAAAGAACACGCATTTGGAAGAGTGAGGCCCATGGTGTAATGGTATCGCATCTGACCGGCAATCGGAAGATCCCGGGTTCGATTCCCGGGTGGTTACCTCATTTTTTCATTTGTTTCGTTCTCTCTCTCTCGTCTTGCGCGGAATATCTCCTATACAAGCGTCGTTCTTTACGATATATATATATATATATATATATATATACACCTTCGTTGGTTAACCTTGGCTTTGCTTCAGCCCGAGTTGTTCATTCTGACGAAGGTCACTCCACCTTAGACCTACAGTTTAACATGGAATCCGAACCGCGCCCCACCATGGGTGGTCAGAAATTACAAAGTCCTCGCCCGGACTCGATCTCACGACCTCCCGATCAGCAGCCCAGCGTCTTAGCCAAAGGCTACCCAAGGTACCCATTTATCTACCAACCAATTTTTGTTGTGTGGATAGATGAGCAGCTAGGTTTTGCTGCGCACCGCCTGCCGTCACTGGGTCTCGATCCCGGAGCCGATGGATTCGTAGTCAACGATGCTAACCACTACACCACCAAAGGCGCAATATATATATAATCATGAAAGAATAAAACCAGTGCACCAATGAAATTGAACTTCGAACTATGGAATATAATATATATATATATATATATATATATAGTAAGGAATAAGAGGACGAGAAGGTGGTACATGTTTATTAGACAGACGTTTCGGAAATTCAATTTCCATCATCAGTGCTAAAAATGAAAAGTGAAAAAGTGGACAAATATAGTGAATAAAAGATGTTATACAATATCAGAACTTCGCCACCTACTTACTCCTCTTTACCCTCAAATTAACCTTCAATTTGTATTCACCAATAATAATAGCATTAAATCGAATCTCAACCATAAAGAAAAAAAAACCAGCCCCCTGTTTCGTCCACCGTCTATCGTTTCAACTGTACTCACTGCAAAGCGAGTTATATTGGCAGCACCATTCGCCAATATCAAACAAGCGTGAACGAACACCGCGGCATCTCTACCAGAACATTACAACCTTTAAACAAACCATCAAAATCAGCAATAAGAGATCATTGCCGCCTCCACAATCACCCACTGCTCCCCACCAAGTTGAAAATTATCAATTCAGTATACCAACCAACCGACCTCCGCATCCTCAAATCCCTATACATCCTTAGTACAAAACCAACCTTCAACGACTATAATTCTGCCTTCATCTTAAACATAGCTAAATAATTTCCTCTGAACCACCACTGAAAAGAAATCCGCTATCATTCTCCGGCTTCTAACATGGATACGTCAACATTCAACCATTCCCAACCTTTCGTCAATTAGATTAAATCCCTCCTCGTATAATAACCCGTAAGATGTGTTTTCAATTTCTGTATATTTTAGCCATTATCTTGCCTCTCTACATTTCCTGTAACTTTTTCAAAATTATTATCATAAGACTGCATAAGTATATTGTATAAAATCTTTTATTCATTATATTTGTTTACTGTTTACTTTTCATTTTTAGCGCTGATGATGGAAATTGAATTTCCGAAACGTCTGACTAATAAACATGTACCACCTTAACGTCTAACATGCAACCTAAAATTAATGCCATTAGCTCTGTACAAAGGTCCAAAAACAGTTTAAAAGTTTTTACTGCGGTAGTGCGTTTCTTCAGGAGTATATTAATACATGTGATCAGTTATTAACATGCGCTGCAGGTCTTTGCATATGAAATCCTTGCAGAGGAGTTAACTATGTAGTTTAAGGTATATTTCTGTGTTTCAAAAAGCAAAAATGGGTGCCAAAGCTCAGCTAAAAACATAAAAAAGACAGTCGATTGTAACTGAGAAATGAGGGCCAATCACTGAGGCAAATTGCAAAAAAATTAAAAGTTTCTGTGAATGCGGTTGCTTGTGCCATTAAACAGTACGAAGAAACTGGTCAAAATAGGGACAGAAAAAGGTCAGGGCGACCAAGAACCACAACAGACTCAGAGGACAAGTATATTCGAGTCATCAGTCTGCGCAACAGACGCCTCACAGCACCTGAAATGAAAGCCCAGCTGAACAACTCTAGAAGTACAAGAGTTTCAACATCAACTGTTCAGAGAAGAGTAAGAGAGGCAGGATTAAAAGGACGAACTGCAGCAAAGAAACCAATGCTGAGACTCCAGAACAAAAAGAAAAGGCTAGCCTTGGCTTAAAAACACCAAAAATGGACTGTTGAGCAGTGGAAATTTGTCCTTTGGACTGACGAATCAAAGTTTGAAGTTTTTGTATCCAAACGCAGAGTATTTGTGCGGCGCAGAGCGGGTGAAAGAATGACACAGCATTGTGTTGTGCCAACAATGAAGCACGGTGGAGAAAGTGTGATGGTCTGGGGATGTTTTGCAGGGGAGCAAGTTGGAGATCTCCACAAAGTCACTGGAATACTGAACCAACGTGACTATCACAGCATTCTACAGCGTCATGCCATCCCATCTGGACTGCGACTAGTTGGCCAACAGTTCATAATGCAGCAAGACAACGATCCTAAACACACTTCCAAGCTCTGTCAAAATTACCTGAAGCAGAAAGAACGGCAACGTCAGCTCACAGTTATGGAATGGCCAGCACAGTCCCCGAATCTGAACACCATCGAACTAGTGTAGGATGAACTGGATCGACGAGTGAAAGCCAAGCAGCCATCCAGTGTTCAGAAGCTCTGGGAACTCTTACAAGTGCTGGCAGCAGCTTTCACCAGACTATCTTCTTTCTCTTGTTGAGCGCATGCCTCGAATTTGTTCTACTGTAATTGCTGCTAGAGGAGGCTATGTGATGAATCTAAAATTTAGACTTTGCTTTTGGTAAATTGTCCTGATTTGTTGCTATTTAAGTTCCCATGTTTGTACTTATGAATTTGTGTCATGATAACTTAGTTAATAAATGAAAAACTTAAACAAAATTTGAAATTTATGAATATTTCAAGGTGTACTTAAACTTTTGACCGGTAATGTATGTATATATATATATATATATATATATATATATATATATATATGCAAAGGTGGGCAGGACCGAGTTCCAAAAGGACTGAACTCCAGGAACTCGGTCCTTTTTAAGGACAGTGAGCGGGAAAGTCGGTCCTTTTCTCAGTGAGGACCGAAATGAGGAGCGACGGTCCATTTTAAGCAATTCGGACGGTCTTTTTTAGTGATTTTATTGTGTTTAGTGATTATTTGAAGTTCTAAAGAAGATGGATCGTTTCCTCCAGAAGACTCAGAAAGAGACTGAGACTGAACTGAAACTTGTTTCAACACCTGGAGGAGACGAAGGATCTACTGATGTTAGTGCTTGAACTTCAAGTCAAGCAACTGGAGCTCCTAGCGGAAGAACTGAACCCGGCAATCCCTGGCCGTACCTGGACAAATACTTTGAATACCTGGCCCAAGGGTGAGCAGAACCTGGAGTACAAGTGCTTGCTGTGTTCATCAAGTTTAACACGCCTATCCCATCCAGTGCCGCCGTGGAGAGGCTCTTCTCTTTGGGGAAGGACGTCCTCAAGTCGAAAAGGTCAGGGCTCAGTGACAGCCATTTTGAAATGCTAGTCTTCTGAAGGGAAACTCAAGCATTTAACTTAATAACTTTTTTTCATAATTTATGTATTGTATTAATTATAATTTACGTTAATAAAATTAAAGATTTCCGGTGTCTTTAATTTCATTTTTCATTTTAATCAAATTTTTCACTTATATTATATATAAGGACCGAGGACCGAGTCGTTCCTAGGTCCTATCTTCAGAAAGGACCGTGACCGGGACCGTCGGTCAATTTGAGGCAAGGACCGGGACCGGGACCGTCGGTCCTTTTTGAGGCCCGGGTGCCCACCTTTCTATATATATGTATATATACAGGGCCGGATCTAGAAGTTGCGAGGCCCTAGGCAGATCTAGAAATTGCGAGGCCCTAGGCCTATATATATATGAAAATATAGACTTAATTATCGGTACTATACCAGCAATATTAGAATCCCGCATAGACAGAACTATGCCAGCACTTAAAAATTAAACCAAACCAAAATAATCACGCATGGAAATTATATAAGAAATATAAATAAACCATACAAATAAGTACAAATTATAATATGAATCAAGATTTGTATCGAAAATATAAGACAATGATTTCTAAGATTTATATAATATTATAGGTAATGACTTTCCATAGTATACAAACGTTTTTCATATGTGATGTATAAGAGATGTTGACATTTCATTTTTATAATAGTGAGCGATCGACTTATCAGGCTAAATATTAATACTTTAATATTTGGTTCAGATGCTCCTTGAATATTACAGCAATGCTTTTCTACTTTTCTTCGAGCTAAACTCTTCAATTAATTGAGAATAATCTAATGAATTTGTTATATCGTTTTCTATTGATAACATAGCTAATGATTGCAATCTCGCTTGAGACATGGTGGAACGCAAATATGTTTTAATAAGTTTGAGACGCGAGAAACTTCTTTCAGCCGAAGCAACAGTAACTGGGATGGTTAATACTATTCGAAGTGCAACATAAACATTAGGATAAATCTCACTTAGTTGTTTTTGCACTATATAAACAAGAGCATTTCCGAGATCTGTTTTCTCAGGTATAAACCTGCAAAGTACTTTAAGTTCTTCATAGAGTTCTAAATCATTAATATCACTTGAACAGAACGCGCAAAACGGCTTGAGCGAGGCCCCCTTTGGCGCGAGGCCCTAGGCGATCGCCTAGTTCGCCTATAGCTAAATCCGGGTCTGTGTGTATATATATATATATATATATATATAGTGTTGAACAAAAATTAATATTTTTTAATTAATTTATACATTCTCAAGTGGAAATAATTTAATTTTTCCTCATTAAATTTTTGTTATCCAATTTTAATTTGTTTAAATTTCAATTTAATAAAGGAGAAATTGTAATTTCTAAAATTATTTTTGAAAACTGAACTTCATAATAATTTTTAAAAATATATTTAGTATTTATTTGAAAACGTTAAAAGTAGTTTATAAAAAACCACGTTAAAATACGAAATTAAAAGTTGAAATTTTAATTAATTTTTTTTGTATTTTGTGCAAAAGAATAAAATTGTTGTTGTAAACACACACACACACACACACACACACACATATATATATATATATATATATATATATATATATATGTGTGTGTGTGTGTGTGTGTGTATGTTATAAAAATCACTTCTTAGAACTGATTGTAGTATGTTACATATTTTCCTAATACTGAGAGGCATTCAATCATTGAATCCATGAAGCAATGCGCCAAAATGTGCCGCTTCTACCAAGAAAAACCACACATCGAGACTCGGCCGCCGAGATGTCGCGCCATTCAGGTTAAAGTTTCCATTCTTGTAGATATTCCGTCCGTCGGTCTCTTTTCATACGGATGTCAAGCTTGTAGCCCCACCTCTAAACCTGGCCTGATGTAGGAGAGAGTTGTTGGCTCTATCCATCTCACATATCCAGGCACACCCGCTTCATCCGGGACCATCCTGAGCCAGGCGCCTAATCTTCTCTTGAAGACGTCTACTGTGACATCATTGGTGTTTCTTATTTCTTTGGGTAGCCGGTTAGTCTTGGCCCTTTGACAGCCATGCTATTTTCCCAGGGGCGTCATTTCAACTTGGCTTGGGGGAGGCGAAGAAGGTAGTGAGAGGCCCCTCACATGTCAAAATTTATTAAATGCTACTCACAACGTACTTTATAATCAAATTAATATAAGGATGATTAAATGGTATCAGCTAGACTAGTTATTTACAGTTAACTATCAAATTATTAAGTCAGACGTTACTCACAGAGAGTTTTCATTTTTTTTTAATGTCATAATTCAGTCATTACTTTATTCAAATTATTCTAAAACGTTTTTAAACTGTAAGCCGTTCATTATATTGGTAATTCACAAAATATTAGGCGCCTATTTTTTAAAAAACTATCATTTGGAGGGCCTTGGATGCCCCCTGGTGAGCTTGGGGGAACGACCACCCCTCACGCCCCCCCCCCCGGCCTTCAGTTTGGGAACACTACACATTCTTCTATCTTTCCTATTTTCCAGTATTCTTTGGGTAGTTTGAAGTTTGGCACTAGTTTTTCTATGGTGTACTTCTCTCTTTTTGCTTTGTTTATTGCTTTCTTATTCTATGTCTCAAATTTCGCATCATTGGTCGTTATAACTCCTAAGTCTTTTGCATTCGTGCTCCTCTGATATTGTTCCCCCATTGTTCTCCATTTCTTCCATATCTCAAGAGACGAAAATTTTCGATGTTAAATTTCATGTTATTGTCTTCTGACCATCTGTATATTCTGTTTTTGTCCGTCTGTATGATTTATTATACTGAGCTCTCAGTATTTCAGATATTTATTTTAAATCGTCAGTTAGTTCATTTTTTTCCCCATAAGTACCCGACAGTGACGCGCGTTCTTGTTTTCCTTTTCGAAAAGTTATAGAAGTATTTTGGGTTTTTACCTCAAACGCATCTTCCTCTTCCCTTTCTAAATGACCCTTAATTAGAGCTTGTATTTTTCCCATCGATACTCTCCAGCTTTTCTTTTATTACTTTTCTGACATTGTTGTCTGTGCAATTCATTATTTTTTGCAACTAACCTCTTTCTTTTGCGGAATATTGTTCGTTTCTCTCTCTCTCTCTCTCTAAATAATTTCTCTTTTCTTATGGCTGTGCTTTCGGAACATATTTTCCTAAAATTTCCAACGCCTTTTCTTCCAAAGTTATAAGCATCTCGTCGGTTGTTTTATCCTCTAAGGCTGTTTCCTAGTCTATTTGAGCCATATGGGATCTGATTTCCTCCCAATTTATAGTCTTGGAGTTTAAGTTAAAAATCTCCCAGCGTTGATGCTATTCCCAACCTTTATAATTAAGCTGGTTAAGTGTTCTGAAACAGACGAGTAGCAGCACCAGTGTTGCCTCTTGCGAATTATTAAGTTAACATGGGTGTACCAGTAATGCATATCAGGTTGTAGGGGATAGGGAAATACTAGGTAGTCGGGCAATTTACTTCTCCGGTATGCCTCCGAAACCAATCGTGCCGGACTAGAGAGAGAATAGTACATGTATACAGTATATCAATACAAGTAATGTTAAAGATAAATGAGTTAATGTAATTAATACACGTTTTTATTTCGATCGTTGAGATTTTAGGCCTCACCATACAAACAAGCTTTCCTATGGACACCTTTATCACGCTCACAAACAAGCTTTCCTATGGACACCTTTATCACGCTCTCATCATTGTTAAAATTGGCGCAAAAAGCCTGGATTCTTGTTTAGAGCGAAGTAATGTTTCACAGACAACCAACTGGCTATTATTTATAACAGTGCTGCGCGATCTCAGATCGAGTATCGTTCCCACCTATGATCAAGATGTGCTGAAGCATTTAAACATCTTGACACGATCCAGAACAGTCATCAAAACAATCAGCGATAGAACTATGACAAATAAACTTTTACTTTTATATTTACGACGAGACATTACATTCCTCTCACTCTTTTATATAAATACTTCGATTATTGCTGCTCCGAGTAGCTTCAATCCATAATAATACGTCATTCGTACTTTTTCATGATCCACGGGCGGGCGCTCGTCCTTGGCTCCTCCTTCTTACATAAAAAAGTATAAGATCGTTCATGCCTTAACCGTTCAAAAACTACAATGCAGAACCTTTGTTTTGCAGTATTCATTCATCGAGCCGCTGTTTTCTCCACATTCGCCTCCAGAAACCTTTTTCTAGCTGACTACAGTGGCGCTCATAAGTATTCGTACAGAGAAATATTTAAGTTGTATTCGTCTTTATCTTTTATACCATGCATAGGATAGTTATAAAAAGCTTACCGTTCGTTTGGAAAAATTTAACAAATAAAAAAAATTAGTTTAACTCCAACATTCAAAAAAAAAAAAAAGGCACTGAAGAATTTGAGGAAAATGAAAAAAGTTAAACTGCAAAAGTTTTTTGTACATTTATTTACAAAATAGTTTAATATTTTGTGTGTCGACCTTTTGCTTGAATGACTTCAATTATTCGTTTAGGTATTTTTCTACAAGGTTTCGACATCTCTCAGTAGAAATTTTAGGCCATTTTTCTAAAGAAAATTGTTGCAATTCCTTCAAATTCGAAGGGTTTCTCTTGTAGACACCTTTTTTTAATCACATGATAAATTCTCAATTAAATTGAGATCTGGGCTTTGACTGGGACATTTGAGAAGCTCGAAATTCTTTTGTTGAAGCCATTTCATAGTGCTTTTACTTTAATGTTTTGGATCATTATCTTGTTGCAGTACCCAACTGCGACCCATTCGCAACTCCCGAACTGAAGGTAATACATTTTCTTCTAAAATTTCCTGATATTTCTTCGAACTGGACCAGAAGCACTAAAGCATCCTTAAAGAAACAAACTACCACCACCACCATATTTAACCGTGGGGAAAGATGTCTTTTTTCCTCTAATACAGTATTTTATTTTCGCCAAACATACCGTTGCTCGTTGTTAGCGAGTAATTCAATTTTGGTCTCGTCTGTCCAGAAAACTTTCTTCTAGAATGCAAATCCATCATTTTGATGATCCTTGGCGTACTTTAAATGAACTTCTTTGTGCGCTTTTCATAGCAGAGGTTTTCTTCGTGCAACTCTTCCGTGCAGGCCATTCTTTCTCAATGTACGACGTACAGTAGAGGGATGGACATCAATTTTATTCATAATGTTTAGCAAATATTACTTGCAGTCATTCGTGGATTTGCAGCAGCCATTCTTTCAATCCGTCTAGCTGTACGTTCTGAAATCTTGCATGGTCGTCCATACCTTGGTAGAGTTTTGATTGTTCCAAAGCCTTTCTATTTATTTATAACTGCCGTAACTATCGTAAATGGAATTCGAAGTTCTTCTCCTATCTTTTTATAACTCTTTCCAGACTCATGTGCACCAATAACAGCTCTCTTAAGATCTGCAGACAGCTCTTTACCACGACGATCCATTGCTTACTAATGACTTGTACAGTACATTCATCAGTCGGTGCTACTGTAGTATGCGGTCTACCGTTAAGTTTCTACTGTAGTATGCGGTCTACCGTTAAGTTTCTACTGTAGTATGCGGTCTACCGTTCAAAATATTTAAAAGGAATTATAATTTAATTTACACAATTAAGGAATTATTAAAGAAGTTAAACATACTACTACCGCATACTTAACGGTAGACCGCATACTACAGTACGCCCTTGATGATTGGTTAGGTTAAGTCGTGATATTTTCGTTAGTTTTAACGAAAATATCACGACTTAACCTAACCAATCGTCAAGGGCGTACAATTAACCTAATAATAAAATAATAAGAAGATAAGAAGCTATAATTAAAAGGAGACCGCCGAATCGTAGGTAGACCGCATACTACAGTAGCACCCATCAGTCTTCCATGAAGATTCACAGAGAAAATTTTAGAATTCAGAATTGCCAACAGTCTCTAATCAATAAACAGCTAACTACTGATGAATTTTTTAAATTCTTCAAGCCTAAGGTGGACACACAAAGTATTAATTAATTTTGTAGATAAATGTACGAAAACGATTAACGGGGGTCCACCACATATTGATGATTGGTTAGGTTAAGTTGTAATATTTTCGTTAGTTGAAAATTTCTAATACATCATATTTTTTAAATATCAATATTTTTTAAAATATTTTTTTTATACAATTTTCTGAAAAAAAAAATTTTTTTAGGCTTATTAACAACAAATGTTGTTTCTAATGTGTAACATGTATTAATCATTGTAAATATTTGAAATATAAATCATTGTAAATATTTTAAAAAATATTGCTATTTAAAAAATACGATGTATTAGAAATTTTCAACTAACGAAAATATCACAACTTAACCTAACCAATCATCAATATGTGGTGGCCCCCCCCTGATACGTAAGTACCACGAAAACTTTTGCCATTTAACTTTTTTTTATTTTCCTCAAATTCTTTAGTGTTTTTTTTTAAATGTTGGAATTAAACAAATTTTTTTTATTTGTTAAATTCTTCCAAACGAATGGTAAATTTTTCATAACTATCCTTTGCTTGGTACAAAAGATAAGGACGAATATAACTGAAATATTTCTCTGTACGAATACTTATGAGCGCCACTGTACATAATAAATATAATCTTTCAGAGTTCAAAGCTGATATACTGTATATAAATCATCTTTTTCCTTCTGGCGGAGGACATTCAAGGTGAGTGAAAAATCTTAAGAGGTCGTTCAAATCAGTCTTTTCTCCGCTTATAATGTTATTAAAAAAAATCGGCTTCTACCAGTCCAATTTTATTTCAGGATTTTAACGCTGACTCCAATCACGACAATTCAAAGCATATGTGTATATTAGGCCCTGCGCAAAACGTCAAACTGTAGATACATCTCCCAAGAATTGTTGATATCGTCTTATATATATTGTAGAGGAAAGTACTCTTATGACATCTATTTGGTATTCAAAGCATAATAATAAGGGAAGAAGCTTATGATTCAATCATGCAATAATTTAATTAACTTATCTCACGTCACTGACATTACAAAAACGTGTTGAACTGCCACCACAGACCTTGGCATATATATTATTCAGCTCACTTAACCTAACTATACACCTGACATAACTTAGGTTTTGTATAATCTTTCTGATACCCGAAAATACATTCCTATTTTATCTATTTGTCGGGTACTTGTTTAATATCCTTAGACTCAATTTATTCCTAGATTTAAAACTATTTCACTTCAATTAGTTGCGTATAATTACTCAATATTGCGAATGTATACACTTCGATCTTATTCCATTCGATGTTATTCCATTCGATGTTATTCCATTTGGGAACTTTTATTCTGTTTTGCATGGAAATACACTTGAACTACACTTGTTACATGCAACGGGTGAAAGTTCGTCTAACTGTTTCATGGCCAAGTGTGTTCTCGTGGAGTGAATAAGACTGTCTTGCGTTAGTGGGACAAAACAATGAAGCCTCATTTTGTCCCTTCAAAACAGTGGTTCTCAAACGTCTTCGTTTGAGCACCCTTCCCCAGAGGAGAATAATGATAATGAAACACCCCCCCCCCTCACCCCACTAAAATGTGACAAGCTCGCGTCATGGTAGTTGATGATTTTACGATGATTGTGTAATGTACAGTAAAAGAATTTAACTGTAAAGTCTGAAAAAGGAGATATAAAATTTGAATAATTTTTAAGATTACACTGTCCAAACAATTTTTTGTTTATGTTGATTTTTCGATCTTTTCTATATGTTTCGGCCACGCTGATTACAGATTTGGTATCGGTTTTGCTCGGAAAACTATAGTTTTTATGATTTGGTCAAATTTAGAAATCTTACTTTTTCGCCATTTTTAAGGCATTTTTCTAAGATAGCAAAAGTAATTTCAAGTGCAAAATTCAAAATATCCCCAAAACTGGGGTTTATTAGTAATGTTTTTATTGGTTAAGGCCCATTATTAAATATTTGTACACATTTCGTTTCTTATTTGTTTATAAAATGTTTTTATTTTTATTTTTCAGATATTTGAATTAGAATTATACGGTGATGGCTACCAATAGGCCCTGCAGACACTCTGCAGATTCATTTTGTTATGATTGTGGCCATTACATCAATCCAAAGCAAGTAAAGCACAAAATTGACAGAGGAACGAAGTTTTGTACAGCATATCACGCTTACTTTGGCATGCCCATGGGCGATCAAGATAAATCATGGGCACCTCACTTTTGCTGTGGAAGCTGCCGTTCCACATTAGAAGGATGGCTGCGAGGTACCAGAAAAGGCATGCCATTTGCTATTCCTCGCGTTTGGAGGGAGCAAACTAATCACCACGATGATTGCTACTTCTGTATGGTAGACATTTCACTCTACAAGAGAGGTAAAGGTCGAAAAAATGTCCTATATCCAAATATCCCATCTTCTATTGCCCCAGTCCCCCATAATGAAGATTTACCCGTTCCATGCCCACCCACCATGGAGGAAATAGAAGAAACGCCTTTAATATCCTCCGATGAAGATGAAGATGCTGACTTCGAGGCAAGCTCCAATACGTCACCCCATTTCCCCAACCAGAAAGACATAGACGACCTAGTCAGGGATATGAACCTTACGAAAACCAATGCAGAAATTATGACGTCCCGCCTTAAAGAGTGGAATCTTTTGGACCCAAGTGTCAAGATCTCTTTCTACAGGAATAGGCATTTGCGATACGCTTCTTTCTACTCCTGTTTTGCATCGAGCTCTCTTTGCTACTGCTGTGATGTGAATGGCCTTTTTGCTGAGATAGGAATTGAATACAGCCATGCTGATTGGCGTTTGTTTATTGACAGTTGAACTAGAAGTTTAAAAGGCGTCCTACTACATAATGGAAACATGTTTCCATCTATTCCTGTGGCTCATTCGATTCAATTGAAGGAAGAATATGAAAATGTAAAGCAGTTGCTAGACAAAATAAACTACAGTGAACATAGAATGGATGCATGTGGAGACTTCAAAATGCTAGGATTCCTGCTTGGACTACAGGACGGTTACACTAAATATTCGTGTTTCCTCTGCCTTTGGGACAGCAGAGCAGATGGTGAGCACTTTGTCAGAAAGGAATGGCCCGTGAGAAATGAGCTTAATCCAGGCAAACACAATGTTCTTAACGAAGCCCTTGTTCCAACAGACAAAATTTTGCTACCCCCACTGCATCTCAAGCTTGGTCTTATTAAACAATTCATCAAAGCTTTGGATGCTGAAAGTGATGCTCTTTATCATATACGTTCAGTGTTTTCCAAACTTTCTGAAGCTAAAATCAAGGGAGACATATTTGGTGGGCCTCAAGTCAGACGCATGTTAGCATCTAAAGCAGGGGTCACCAACCTGGGCGGTAGCGCCCACTAGTGGGCTCACATTAAAGGTAATTAAACATTTATTTAATTATTTATTTTATCGATTATGTTGCTTTATTCTTTTTGATCTAAGGTGGGCGATAAACTTTTTTAATTTTCAAAAAATCGTAAAAGTGGGCGGTGAACAAAAAAAAAGGTTGGTGACCCCTGATCTAAAGAGTTAGAAGAAAAAATGACAGCTCTTGAAACAAATGCTTGGCAGTCATTTCGGCTTGTAGTCCATGGATTTTTAGGTAACAAGAAGAACGACAACTACAAAGAGCTAGTAGAAAATCTACTGAAACACTTTCAAAGGTTAGGTTGTAGAATGTCGCTGAAGTTACACTATCTGGACTCGCATTTAGAATTCTTCAGACCAAATTTGGGTGACGTAAGTGAAGAACATGGTGAACGTTTTCACCAAGATATCCAAACCATGGAGAGGAGATATCAGGGAAAATGGGACGAAGCCATGATGGGCGACTATATCTGGTGTTTAATACGAGATAATCCACTGGACTACAAGAGAAAAAGTCACTCAAATGTACATTTTTAAGCATTATCCGTTTAGACTTGTGAGCATATTTGTGTGCATATTATATTTGTGTGTATTATATATACACATTATGTACGCATTATATATATACATTATATATACATTATATATCTTTAAATATGAAATATATTTATTTTCCTTTCCTTTTCTTCATTGTGATTTTGCTCTCTGATAAGCCACTAGGTACGAAAAATAGATTATGGTTTTCGGAAGAAACTAGAATTTCCACGAGAAAACTAATGCGACTTTTTTAATTCAGACAACCCAAAAACATAAAGAAACACCAAATAAACAAGATAAAGACAAATTTTCCAAAATTTTGTTGCATAGTGTTATCAGTGCAAAAAGTAAAGTTATAGAAATTTGTTCGAGCCCCTAGATAACCCCTAGTCCCTCCTAGAGGGGGGCATACCCCCCTAGTTTGAGAAACTGCCTTAAAGGAGGAAAAAACAAGAAATTAAACGAAAAACAAGACACTTTTTTTCGCCCAAAATATTTGCTTTGAATAAAAACAAACATTTGAAAACAATTTATTATTTAAGGTTTACGATATATATATAAATCAAGTCTTTGCATTACCAGACTTGCTTGCGTGGCAGGCTATGAAGGCAGGCTAACAATTGAAAGCAACACTCTCCATCACATCCAACAAATGAAGAGGGATGTCGCTGAAAAGTCAGTTGGGATGCACACAATTATTCTAAAAAAAAAGGGGGGGTAATACATGAAGAGCAAAACCGATTTAAAAATACGCAAACAACCAACTGAAATCAGTCACTTGCAAAGTGAACACAGAATTTTTTAATTAAAAAATATCTCTGAAGCGAAAAAGAAAACAAAAATTATATATATATATATATATATGTTGTGCTCTTGGCCAATATTATTTCCAGTTTTAGCTTTATCTCATAGTCTCCTGTGATGCATTAATGGGACAAAATTCGGACCTATTAGTTAGCGATAGGTCGGGTCAGGAAAGGGTAAGGGAAAGGGTAAGGAAATAATTATATGGAAGAAATGGATCCAAAGAAAATACTTCCGAAAATTCCTCCTCTACTGTTTTTGCTGTTCCGGAAATCGCCGTTCTCCCATTCAACCAAATTAACAGCGAGAGAGAGAGAGAGAGAGAGAGAGAGAGAGAGAGAGAGAGAGAGAGAGAGAGAGAGAAAATAGTCTAGTTTTAGTTTTTGTCAACTATCCCTTCCCTTTCTATCCATTCTAGACATCAAAGCAGTTCAGGCAAAGGCGAAACCTTTCCTCTGACATGTGGAATGAAAGAAGATGAGCGCAATCCAATACTACGACCGTTCTTGACACTGAGGGGTCAAAGCGTCAAGAAAGAGGGAGGAATCAAGAATTAAAAGGTATCCCCAAAACTACGAACAGAAAACGTTCGGCAACCCGCAAAATTCATTTCTTTATTTCAGATTACGATACCAGTTTCTTATCTTCCTTTTTAAATGTTTATAAATTCAATTTCAAATCAGCCCATTCAACGCTAAGAACCTATTTATAACTGCTCTCATAGCGAGATAATATATATATATATATGTTACAGTCAATCTGTGAAACTAATATATATATATATACTTATATATATATATATATGTTACAGTCAATCTGTGAAACCAGTCATTTCACGTAATGCCTAAAAATTTCAGGCATTTCCCGTAATTCGATTGATCCTGAAACATAGGTAATACGCATTACTAACCTAACTTAACCTAACCTAGCCTAACCAACTTAATATAACCTTACCTAACCTAACCACCCTAATCTAACTTTCACGAAGTCTTAATCGCTTAATCGAATTACGCGAAATGCCTGAAATTTTTAGGCATTACGCGAAATGACTAGTTTCACAGATTGACTATGACATATATATATATATGAAGCTTAAGAATATGAGTGTAATGCATTTAGTGAATGACTGTACTGAATTTTAAATAAAGTTTTAATTCTTATCTTAATTCTTTCATAATTAAAAAAAAAATCATTTCAGCGTATATCGAACATTTATTTACCCTCTTTGATCGGATTATGTGTATGAAAATAGATACAGAAGTTAAGAGAGAGAGAGATAGATAAATAGATAGATCGATCGATACAGAGAGAGAGAGAGAGAGAGAGAGAGAGAGAGAGAGAGAGTTTGTAAGAAAGATATTTAAACTCCCGAGATTTTATCAGACGATTTTTGTTGCAAAACATTTTTTATTGTTGAATTGAAGCATTATATTGGTCGACATTTAGTAAAAGAAATAAAACAAAAACACTTTCTATTAAAGAAAAAAAAAAAAAGACAATTAAATAATAAACCTTTAAAATAAATTAAAGTTTTTATTAGCAATTTCGTTTTTTTAAAAAGTGTTTTCAAAAG